>JAGDYQ010000048.1:1097577-1159572 GCA_021962125.1 Bulinus truncatus | reverse complement strand
CGGCCAAACATTCATTCTAAACTGCTAGAAACTGTATGACCAATGTATGCGGCCAAACATTCTAAACTGCGAGAAACTGTATGAACAATGTATGCGGCCAAACATTCTAAACTGCTAGAAACTGTATGACCAATGTATGCGGCCAAACATTCTTAAAACTAGCTGAGAAACTGTATGACCAATGTATGCGGGCCAAAACATTCTAAACTGCTAGAAACTGTATGACCAATGTATGCGGCCAAACATTCTAAACTGCTAGAAACTGTATGACCAATGTATGCGGCCAAACATTCTAAACTGCTAGAAACTGTATGACCAATGTATGCGGCCAAACATTCTAAACTGCTAGAAACTGCTAGAAACTGTATGACCAATGTATGCGGGCAAACATCTAAACTGCTAGAAACTGTATGACCAATGTATGCGGCCAAACATTCTAAACTGCGAGAAACTGTATGACCAATGTATGCGGCCAAACATTCTAAACTGCTAGAAACTGTATGAACAATGTATGCGGCCAAACATTCTAAACTGCGAGAAACTGTATGACCAATGTATGCGGCCAAACATTCTAAACTGCTAGAAACTGTATGACCAATGTATGCGGCCAAACATTCTAAACTGCTAGAAACTGTATGACCAATGTATGCGGCCAAACATTCTAAACTGCTAGAAACTGTATGACCAATGTATGCGGCCAAACATTCTAAACTGCGAGAAACTGTATGACCAATGTATGCGGCCAAACATTCTAAACTGCGAGAAACTGTATGACCAATGTATGCGGCCAAACATTCAAAACTGCTAGAAACTGTATGACCAATGTATGCGGCCAAACATTCTAAACTGCGAGAAACTGTATGACCAATGTATGCGGCCAAACATTCTAAACTGCTAGAAACTGTATGACCAATGTATGCGGCCAAACATTCTAAACTGCTAGAAACTGTATGACCAATGTATGCGGCCAAACATTCTAAACTGCTAGAAACTGTATGACCAATGTATGCGGCCAAACATTCTAAACTGCGAGAAACTGTATGACCAATGTATGCGGCCAAACATTCTAAACTGCTAGAAACTGTATGACCAATGTATGCGGCCAAACATTCTAAACTGCTAGAAACTGTATGGTGCGACCAATGTATGCGGCCAAACATTCTAAACTGCTAGAAACTGTATGACCAATGTATGCGGCCAAACATTCTAAACTGTAGAAACTGTATGACAAATGTATGCGGCCAAACATTCTAAACTGCTAGAAACTGTATGACAAATGTATGCGGCCAAACATTCTAAACTGCTAGAAACTGTATGACCAATGTATGCGGCCAAACATTCTAAACTGCTAGAAACTGTATGACCAATGTATGCGGCCAAACATTCTAAACTGCTAGAAACTGTATGACCAATGTATGCGGCCAAACATTCTAAACTGCTAGAAACTGTATGACCAATGTATGCGGCCAAACATTCTAAACTGCTAGAAACTGTATGACCAATGTATGCGGCCAAACATTCTAAACTGCTAGAAACTGTATGACCAATGTATGCGGCCAAACATTCTAAACTGCTAGAAACTGTATGACCAATGTATGCGGCCAAACATTCTAAACTGCTAGAAACTGTATGACCAATGTATGCGGCCAAACATTCTAAACTGCTAGAAACTGTATGACCAATGTATGCGGCCAAACATTCTAAACTGCTAGAAACTGTATGACCAATGTATGCGGCCAAACATTCTCATAAACTGCTAGAAACTGTATGACCAATGTCTGCGGCCGAACATTCTAAACTGCGAGAAACTGTATGACCAATGTATGCGGCCAAACATTCTAAACTGCGAGAAACTGTATGACCAATGTATGCGGCCAAACCAAACTGCTATTATGACTAAACTGCTAGAAACTGTATGACCAATGACCAATGTATGTATGACCAATGTATGCGGCCAAACATTCTAAACTGCTAGAAACTGTATGACCAATGTATGCGGCCAAACATTCTAAACTGCTAGAAACTGTATGACCAATGTATGCGGCCAAACATTCTAAACTGCTAGAAACTGTATGACCAATGTATGCGGCCAAACATTCTAAACTGCTAGAAACTGTATGACCAATGTATGCGGCCAAACATTCTAAACTGCTAGAAACTGTATGACCAATGTATGCGGCCAAACATTCTAAACTGCGAGAAACTGTATGACCAATGTATGCGGCCAAACATTCTAAACTGCAAAAAATAGAAACTGTATGACCAATGTATGCGGCCAAACATTCTAAACTGCTAGAAACTGTATGACCAATGTATGCGGCCAAACATTCTAAACTGCTAGAAACTGTATGACCAATGTATGCGGCCAAACATTCTAAACTGCTAGAAACTGTATGACCAATGTATGCGGCCAAACATTCTAAACTGCGAGAAACTGTATGACCAATGTATGCGGCCAAACATTCTAAACTGCTAGAAACTGTATGACCAATGTATGCGGCCAAACATTCTAAACTGCGAGAAACTGTATGACCAATGTATGCGGCCAAACATTCTAAACTGCTAGAAACTGTATGACCAATGTATGCGGCCAAACATTCTAAACTGCTAGAAACTGTATGACCAATGTATGCGGCCAAACATTCTAAACTGCTAGAAACTGTATGACCAATGTATGCGGCCAAACATTCTAAACTGCGAGAAACTGTATGACCAATGTATGCGGCCAAACATTCTAAACTGCTAGAAACTGTATGACCAATGTATGCGGCCAAACATTCTAAACTGCTAGAAACTGTATGACCAATGTATGCGGCCAAACATTCTAAACTGCTAGAAACTGTATGACCAATGTATGCGGCCAAACATTCTAAACTGCTAGAAACTGTATGACCAATGTATGCGGCCAAACATTCTAAACTGCTAGAAACTGTATGACCAATGTATGCGGCCAAACATTCTAAACTGCTAGAAACTGTATGACCAATGTATGCGGCCAAACATTCTAAACTGCGAGAAACTGTATGACCAATGTATGCGGCCAAACATTCTAAACTGCTAGAAACTGTATGACCAATGTATGCGGCCAAACATTCTAAACTGCTAGAAACTGTATGACCAATGTATGCGGCCAAACATTCTAAACTGCTAGAAACTGTATGACCAATGTATGCGGCCAAACATTCTAAACTGCTAGAAACTGTATGACCAATGTATGCGGCCAAACATTCTAAACTGCTAGAAACTGTATGACCAATGTATGCGGCCAAACATTCTAAACTGCTAGAAACTGTATGACCAATGTATGCGGCCAAACATTCTAAACTGCTAGAAACTGTATGACCAATGTATGCGGCCAAACATTCTAAACTGCTAGAAACTGTATGACCAATGTATGCGGCCAAACATTCTAAACTGCTAGAAACTGTATGACCAATGTATGCGGCCAAACATTCTAAACTGCTAGAAACTGTATGACCAATGTATGCGGCCAAACATTCTAAACTGCTAGAAACTGTATGACCAATGTATGCGGCCAAACATTCTAAACTGCTAGAAACTGTATGACCAATGTATGCGGCCAAACATTCTTAAACTGCGAGAAACTGTATGACCAATGTATGCGGCCAAACATTCTAAACTGCTAGAAACTGTATGACCAATGTATGCGGCCAAACATTCTAAACTGCTAGAAACTGTATGACCAATGTATGCGGCCAAACATTCTAAACTGCGAGAAACTGTATGACCAATCGTATGCGGCCAAACATTCTAAACTGCTAGAAACTGTATGACCAATGTATGCGGCCAAACATTCTAAACTGCTAGAAACTGTATGACCAATGTATGCGGCTCAAACATTCTAAACTGCTAGAAACTGTATGACCAATGTATGCGGCCAAACATTCTAAACTGCTAGAAACTGTATGACCAATGTATGCGGCCAAACATTCTAAACTGCTAGAAACTGTATGACCAATGTATGCGGCCAAACATTCTAAACTGCTAGAAACTGTATGACCAATGTATGCGGCCAAACATTCTAAACTGCTAGAAACTGTATGACCAATGTATGCGGCCAAACATTCTAAACTGCTAGAAACTGTATGACCAATGTATGCGGCCAAACATTCTAAACTGCGAGAAACTGTATGACCAATGTATGCGGCCAAACATTCTAAACTGCTAGAAACTGTATGACCAATGTATGCGGCCAAACATTCTAAACTGCTAGAAACTGTATGACCAATGTATGCGGCCAAACATTCTAAACTGCTAGAAACTGTATGACCAATGTATGCGGCCAAACATTCTAAACTGCGAGAAACTGTATGACCAATGTATGCGGCCAAACATTCTAAACTGCTAGAAACTGTATGACCAATGTATGCGGCCAAACATTCTAAACTGCTAGAAACTGTATGACCAATGTATGCGGCCAAACATTCTAAACTGCTAGAAACTGTATGACCAATGTATGCGGCCAAACATTCTAAACTGCGAGAAACTGTATGACCAATGTATGCGGCCAAACATTCTAAACTGCTAGAAACTGTATGACCAATGTATGCGGCCAAACATTCTAAACTGCTAGAAACTGTATGACCAATGTATGCGGCCAAACATTCTAAACTGCGAGAAACTGTATGACCAATGTATGCGGCCAAACATTCTAAACTGCTAGAAACTGTATGACCAATGTATGCGGCCAAACATTCTAAACTGCGAGAAACTGTATGACCAATGTATGCGGCCAAACATTCTAAACTGCTAGAAACTGTATGACCAATGTATGCGGCCAAACATTCTAAACTGCTAGAAACTGTATGACCAATGTATGCGGCCAAACATTCTAAACTGCTAGAAACTGTATGACCAATGTATGCGGCCAAACATTCTAAACTGCTAGAAACTGTATGACCAATGTATGCGGCCAAACATTCTAAACTGCTAGAAACTGTATGACCAATGTATGCGGCCAAACATTCTAAACTGCGAGAAACTGTATGACCAATGTATGCGGCCAAACATTCTAAACTGCTAGAAACTGTATGACCAATGTATGCGGCCAAACATTCTAAACTGCTAGAAACTGTATGACCAATGTATGCGGCCAAACATTCTAAACTGCTAGAAACTGTATGACCAATGTATGCGGCCAAACATTCTAAACTGCGAGAAACTGTATGACCAATGTATGCGGCCAAACATTCTAAACTGCTAGAAACTGTATGACCAATGTATGCGGCCAAACATTCTAAACTGCGAGAAACTGTATGACCAATGTATGCGGCCAAACATTCTAAACTGCTAGAAACTGTATGACCAATGTATGCGGCCAAACATTCTAAACTGCTAGAAACTGTATGACCAATGTATGCGGCCAAACATTCTAAACTGCTAGAAACTGTATGACCAATGTATGCGGCCAAACATTCTAAACTGCTAGAAACTGTATGACCAATGTATGCGGCCAAACATTCTAAACTGCTAGAAACTGTATGACCAATGTATGCGGCCAAACATTCTAAACTGCTAGAAACTGTATGACCAATGTATGCGGCCAAACATTCTAAACTGCTAGAAACTGTATGACCAATGTATGCGGCCAAACATTCTAAACTGCTAGAAACTGTATGACCAATGTATGCGGCCAAACATTCTAAACTGCTAGAAACTGTATGACCAATGTATGCGGCCAAACATTCTAAACTGCTAGAAACTGTATGACCAATGTATGCGGCCAAACATTCTAAACTGCTAGAAACTGTATGACCAATGTATGCGGCCAAACATTCTAAACTGCTAGAAACTGTATGACCAATGTATGCGGCCAAACATTCTAAACTGCTAGAAACTGTATGACCAATGTATGCGGCCAAACATTCTAAACTGCTAGAAACTGTATGACCAATGTATGCGGCCAAACATTCTAAACTGCTAGAAACTGTATGACCAATGTATGCGGCCAAACATTCTAAACTGCTAGAAACTGTATGACCAATGTATGCGGCCAAACATTCTAAACTGCTAGAAACTGTATGACCAATGTATGCGGCCAAACATTCTAAACTGCTAGAAACTGTATGACCAATGTATGCGGCCAAACATTCTAAACTGCTAGAAACTGTATGACCAATGTATGCGGCCAAACATTCTAAACTGCTAGAAACTGTATGACCAATGTATGCGGCCAAACATTCTAAACTGCTAGAAACTGTATGACCAATGTATGCGGCCAAACATTCTAAACTGCTAGAAACTGTATGACCAATGTATGCGGCCAAACATTCTAAACTGCTAGAAACTGTATGACCAATGTATGCGGCCAAACATTCTAAACTGCTAGAAACTGTATGACCAATGTATGCGGCCAAACATTCTAAACTGCGAGAAACTGTATGACCAATGTATGCGGCCAAACATTCTAAACTGCTAGAAACTGTATGACCAATGTATGCGGCCAAACATTCTAAACTGCTAGAAACTGTATGACCAATGTATGCGGCCAAACATTCTAAACTGCTAGAAACTGTATGACCAATGTATGCGGCCAAACATTCTAAACTGCTAGAAACTGTATGACCAATGTATGCGGCCAAACATTCTAAACTGCTAGAAACTGTATGACCAATGTATGCGGCCAAACATTCTAAACTGCTAGAAACTGTATGACCAATGTATGCGGCCAAACATTCTAAACTGCTAGAAACTGTATGACCAATGTATGCGGCCAAACATTCTAAACTGCTAGAAACTGTATGACCAATGTATGCGGCCAAACATTCTAAACTGCTAGAAACTGTATGACCAATGTATGCGGCCAAACATTCTAAACTGCTAGAAACTGTATGACCAATGTATGCGGCCAAACATTCTAAACTGCTAGAAACTGTATGACCAATGTATGCGGCCAAACATTCTAAACTGCTAGAAACTGTATGACCAATGTATGCGGCCAAACATTCTAAACTGCTAGAAACTGTATGACCAATGTATGCGGCCAAACATTCTAAACTGCTAGAAACTGTATGACCAATGTATGCGGCCAAACATTCTAAACTGCTAGAAACTGTATGACCAATGTATGCGGCCAAACATTCTAAACTGCTAGAAACTGTATGACCAATGTATGCGGCCAAACATTCTAAACTGCGAGAAACTGTATGACCAATGTATGCGGCCAAACATTCTAAACTGCTAGAAACTGTATGACCAATGTATGCGGCCAAACATTCTAAACTGCTAGAAACTGTATGACCAATGTATGCGGCCAAACATTCTAAACTGCTAGAAACTGTATGACCAATGTATGCGGCCAAACATTCTAAACTGCTAGAAACTGTATGACCAATGTATGCGGCCAAACATTCTAAACTGCTAGAAACTGTATGACCAATGTATGCGGCCAAACATTCTAAACTGCTAGAAACTGTATGACCAATGTATGCGGCCAAACATTCTAAACTGCTAGAAACTGTATGACCAATGTATGCGGCCAAACATTCTAAACTGCTAGAAACTGTATGACCAATGTATGCGGCCAAACATTCTAAACTGCTAGAAACTGTATGACCAATGTATGCGGCCAAACATTCTAAACTGCTAGAAACTGTATGACCAATGTATGCGGCCAAACATTCTAAACTGCTAGAAACTGTATGACCAATGTATGCGGCCAAACATTCTAAACTGCTAGAAACTGTATGACCAATGTATGCGGCCAAACATTCTAAACTGCTAGAAACTGTATGACCAATGTATGCGGCCAAACATTCTAAACTGCTAGAAACTGTATGACCAATGTATGCGGCCAAACATTCTAAACTGCTAGAAACTGTATGACCAATGTATGCGGCCAAACATTCTAAACTGCTAGAAACTGTATGACCAATGTATGCGGCCAAACATTCTAAACTGCTAGAAACTGTATGACCAATGTATGCGGCCAAACATTCTAAACTGCTAGAAACTGTATGACCAATGTATGCGGCCAAACATTCTAAACTGCTAGAAACTGTATGACCAATGTATGCGGCCAAACATTCTAAACTGCTAGAAACTGTATGACCAATGTATGCGGCCAAACATTCTAAACTGCTAGAAACTGTATGACCAATGTATGCGGCCAAACATTCTAAACTGCTAGAAACTGTATGACCAATGTATGCGGCCAAACATTCTAAACTGCTAGAAACTGTATGACCAATGTATGCGGCCAAACATTCTAAACTGCTAGAAACTGTATGACCAATGTATGCGGCCAAACATTCTAAACTGCTAGAAACTGTATGACCAATGTATGCGGCCAAACATTCTAAACTGCTAGAAACTGTATGACCAATGTATGCGGCCAAACATTCTAAACTGCTAGAAACTGTATGACCAATGTATGCGGCCAAACATTCTAAACTGCGAGAAACTGTATGACCAATGTATGCGGCCAAACATTCTAAACTGCTAGAAACTGTATGACCAATGTATGCGGCCAAACATTCTAAACTGCTAGAAACTGTATGACCAATGTATGCGGCCAAACATTCTAAACTGCTAGAAACTGTATGACCAATGTATGCGGCCAAACATTCTAAACTGCTAGAAACTGTATGACCAATGTATGCGGCCAAACATTCTAAACTGCTAGAAACTGTATGACCAATGTATGCGGCCAAACATTCTAAACTGCTAGAAACTGTATGACCAATGTATGCGGCCAAACATTCTAAACTGCTAGAAACTGTATGACCAATGTATGCGGCCAAACATTCTAAACTGCTAGAAACTGTATGACCAATGTATGCGGCCAAACATTCTAAACTGCTAGAAACTGTATGACCAATGTATGCGGCCAAACATTCTAAACTGCTAGAAACTGTATGACCAATGTATGCGGCCAAACATTCTAAACTGCTAGAAACTGTATGACCAATGTATGCGGCCAAACATTCTAAACTGCTAGAAACTGTATGACCAATGTATGCGGCCAAACATTCTAAACTGCTAGAAACTGTATGACCAATGTATGCGGCCAAACATTCTAAACTGCGAGAAACTGTATGACCAATGTATGCGGCCAAACATTCTAAACTGCTAGAAACTGTATGACCAATGTATGCGGCCAAACATTCTAAACTGCTAGAAACTGTATGACCAATGTATGCGGCCAAACATTCTAAACTGCTAGAAACTGTATGACCAATGTATGCGGCCAAACATTCTAAACTGCGAGAAACTGTATGACCAATGTATGCGGCCAAACATTCTAAACTGCTAGAAACTGTATGACCAATGTATGCGGCCAAACATTCTAAACTGCTAGAAACTGTATGACCAATGTATGCGGCCAAACATTCTAAACTGCTAGAAACTGTATGACCAATGTATGCGGCCAAACATTCTAAACTGCGAGAAACTGTATGACCAATGTATGCGGCCAAACATTCTAAACTGCTAGAAACTGTATGACCAATGTATGCGGCCAAACATTCTAAACTGCTAGAAACTGTATGACCAATGTATGCGGCCAAACATTCTAAACTGCTAGAAACTGTATGACCAATGTATGCGGCCAAACATTCTAAACTGCTAGAAACTGTATGACCAATGTATGCGGCCAAACATTCTAAACTGCGAGAAACTGTATGACCAATGTATGCGGCCAAACATTCTAAACTGCTAGAAACTGTATGACCAATGTATGCGGCCAAACATTCTAAACTGCTAGAAACTGTATGACCAATGTATGCGGCCAAACATTCTAAACTGCTAGAAACTGTATGACCAATGTATGCGGCCAAACATTCTAAACTGCTAGAAACTGTATGACCAATGTATGCGGCCAAACATTCTAAACTGCTAGAAACTGTATGACCAATGTATGCGGCCAAACATTCTAAACTGCTAGAAACTGTATGACCAATGTATGCGGCCAAACATTCTAAACTGCTAGAAACTGTATGACCAATGTATGCGGCCAAACATTCTAAACTGCTAGAAACTGTATGACCAATGTATGCGGCCAAACATTCTAAACTGCTAGAAACTGTATGACCAATGTATGCGGCCAAACATTCTAAACTGCTAGAAACTGTATGACCAATGTATGCGGCCAAACATTCTAAACTGCTAGAAACTGTATGACCAATGTATGCGGCCAAACATTCTAAACTGCTAGAAACTGTATGACCAATGTATGCGGCCAAACATTCTAAACTGCTAGAAACTGTATGACCAATGTATGCGGCCAAACATTCTAAACTGCGAGAAACTGTATGACCAATGTATGCGGCCAAACATTCTAAACTGCTAGAAACTGTATGACCAATGTATGCGGCCAAACATTCTAAACTGCTAGAAACTGTATGACCAATGTATGCGGCCAAACATTCTAAACTGCTAGAAACTGTATGACCAATGTATGCGGCCAAACATTCTAAACTGCTAGAAACTGTATGACCAATGTATGCGGCCAAACATTCTAAACTGCGAGAAACTGTATGACCAATGTATGCGGCCAAACATTCTAAACTGCTAGAAACTGTATGACCAATGTATGCGGCCAAACATTCTAAACTGCTAGAAACTGTATGACCAATGTATGCGGCCAAACATTCTAAACTGCTAGAAACTGTATGACCAATGTATGCGGCCAAACATTCTAAACTGCTAGAAACTGTATGACCAATGTATGCGGCCAAACATTCTAAACTGCGAGAAACTGTATGACCAATGTATGCGGCCAAACATTCTAAACTGCTAGAAACTGTATGACCAATGTATGCGGCCAAACATTCTAAACTGCTAGAAACTGTATGACCAATGTATGCGGCCAAACATTCTAAACTGCTAGAAACTGTATGACCAATGTATGCGGCCAAACATTCTAAACTGCTAGAAACTGTATGACCAATGTATGCGGCCAAACATTCTAAACTGCTAGAAACTGTATGACCAATGTATGCGGCCAAACATTCTAAACTGCTAGAAACTGTATGACCAATGTATGCGGCCAAACATTCTAAACTGCGAGAAACTGTATGACCAATGTATGCGGCCAAACATTCTAAACTGCTAGAAACTGTATGACCAATGTATGCGGCCAAACATTCTAAACTGCTAGAAACTGTATGACCAATGTATGCGGCCAAACATTCTAAACTGCTAGAAACTGTATGACCAATGTATGCGGCCAAACATTCTAAACTGCTAGAAACTGTATGACCAATGTATGCGGCCAAACATTCTAAACTGCTAGAAACTGTATGACCAATGTATGCGGCCAAACATTCTAAACTGCTAGAAACTGTATGACCAATGTATGCGGCCAAACATTCTAAACTGCTAGAAACTGTATGACCAATGTATGCGGCCAAACATTCTAAACTGCGAGAAACTGTATGACCAATGTATGCGGCCAAACATTCTAAACTGCTAGAAACTGTATGACCAATGTATGCGGCCAAACATTCTAAACTGCTAGAAACTGTATGACCAATGTATGCGGCCAAACATTCTAAACTGCTAGAAACTGTATGACCAATGTATGCGGCCAAACATTCTAAACTGCTAGAAACTGTATGACCAATGTATGCGGCCAAACATTCTAAACTGCTAGAAACTGTATGACCAATGTATGCGGCCAAACATTCTAAACTGCTAGAAACTGTATGACCAATGTATGCGGCCAAACATTCTAAACTGCTAGAAACTGTATGACCAATGTATGCGGCCAAACATTCTAAACTGCGAGAAACTGTATGACCAATGTATGCGGCCAAACATTCTAAACTGCTAGAAACTGTATGACCAATGTATGCGGCCAAACATTCTAAACTGCTAGAAACTGTATGACCAATGTATGCGGCCAAACATTCTAAACTGCTAGAAACTGTATGACCAATGTATGCGGCCAAACATTCTAAACTGCTAGAAACTGTATGACCAATGTATGCGGCCAAACATTCTAAACTGCTAGAAACTGTATGACCAATGTATGCGGCCAAACATTCTAAACTGCTAGAAACTGTATGACCAATGTATGCGGCCAAACATTCTAAACTGCTAGAAACTGTATGACCAATGTATGCGGCCAAACATTCTAAACTGCTAGAAACTGTATGACCAATGTATGCGGCCAAACATTCTAAACTGCTAGAAACTGTATGACCAATGTATGCGGCCAAACATTCTAAACTGCTAGAAACTGTATGACCAATGTATGCGGCCAAACATTCTAAACTGCTAGAAACTGTATGACCAATGTATGCGGCCAAACATTCTAAACTGCTAGAAACTGTATGACCAATGTATGCGGCCAAACATTCTAAACTGCTAGAAACTGTATGACCAATGTATGCGGCCAAACATTCTAAACTGCTAGAAACTGTATGACCAATGTATGCGGCCAAACATTCTAAACTGCTAGAAACTGTATGACCAATGTATGCGGCCAAACATTCTAAACTGCGAGAAACTGTATGACCAATGTATGCGGCCAAACATTCTAAACTGCTAGAAACTGTATGACCAATGTATGCGGCCAAACATTCTAAACTGCTAGAAACTGTATGACCAATGTATGCGGCCAAACATTCTAAACTGCTAGAAACTGTATGACCAATGTATGCGGCCAAACATTCTAAACTGCTAGAAACTGTATGACCAATGTATGCGGCCAAACATTCTAAACTGCTAGAAACTGTATGACCAATGTATGCGGCCAAACATTCTAAACTGCTAGAAACTGTATGACCAATGTATGCGGCCAAACATTCTAAACTGCTAGAAACTGTATGACCAATGTATGCGGCCAAACATTCTAAACTGCTAGAAACTGTATGACCAATGTATGCGGCCAAACATTCTAAACTGCTAGAAACTGTATGACCAATGTATGCGGCCAAACATTCTAAACTGCTAGAAACTGTATGACCAATGTATGCGGCCAAACATTCTAAACTGCTAGAAACTGTATGACCAATGTATGCGGCCAAACATTCTAAACTGCTAGAAACTGTATGACCAATGTATGCGGCCAAACATTCTAAACTGCTAGAAACTGTATGACCAATGTATGCGGCCAAACATTCTAAACTGCTAGAAACTGTATGACCAATGTATGCGGCCAAACATTCTAAACTGCTAGAAACTGTATGACCAATGTATGCGGCCAAACATTCTAAACTGCTAGAAACTGTATGACCAATGTATGCGGCCAAACATTCTAAACTGCTAGAAACTGTATGACCAATGTATGCGGCCAAACATTCTAAACTGCTAGAAACTGTATGACCAATGTATGCGGCCAAACATTCTAAACTGCTAGAAACTGTATGACCAATGTATGCGGCCAAACATTCTAAACTGCTAGAAACTGTATGACCAATGTATGCGGCCAAACATTCTAAACTGCTAGAAACTGTATGACCAATGTATGCGGCCAAACATTCTAAACTGCTAGAAACTGTATGACCAATGTATGCGGCCAAACATTCTAAACTGCTAGAAACTGTATGACCAATGTATGCGGCCAAACATTCTAAACTGCTAGAAACTGTATGACCAATGTATGCGGCCAAACATTCTAAACTGCTAGAAACTGTATGACCAATGTATGCGGCCAAACATTCTAAACTGCTAGAAACTGTATGACCAATGTATGCGGCCAAACATTCTAAACTGCTAGAAACTGTATGACCAATGTATGCGGCCAAACATTCTAAACTGCTAGAAACTGTATGACCAATGTATGCGGCCAAACATTCTAAACTGCTAGAAACTGTATGACCAATGTATGCGGCCAAACATTCTAAACTGCTAGAAACTGTATGACCAATGTATGCGGCCAAACATTCTAAACTGCTAGAAACTGTATGACCAATGTATGCGGCCAAACATTCTAAACTGCTAGAAACTGTATGACCAATGTATGCGGCCAAACATTCTAAACTGCTAGAAACTGTATGACCAATGTATGCGGCCAAACATTCTAAACTGCTAGAAACTGTATGACCAATGTATGCGGCCAAACATTCTAAACTGCTAGAAACTGTATGACCAATGTATGCGGCCAAACATTCTAAACTGCTAGAAACTGTATGACCAATGTATGCGGCCAAACATTCTAAACTGCTAGAAACTGTATGACCAATGTATGCGGCCAAACATTCTAAACTGCTAGAAACTGTATGACCAATGTATGCGGCCAAACATTCTAAACTGCTAGAAACTGTATGACCAATGTATGCGGCCAAACATTCTAAACTGCTAGAAACTGTATGACCAATGTATGCGGCCAAACATTCTAAACTGCTAGAAACTGTATGACCAATGTATGCGGCCAAACATTCTAAACTGCTAGAAACTGTATGACCAATGTATGCGGCCAAACATTCTAAACTGCTAGAAACTGTATGACCAATGTATGCGGCCAAACATTCTAAACTGCTAGAAACTGTATGACCAATGTATGCGGCCAAACATTCTAAACTGCTAGAAACTGTATGACCAATGTATGCGGCCAAACATTCTAAACTGCTAGAAACTGTATGACCAATGTATGCGGCCAAACATTCTAAACTGCTAGAAACTGTATGACCAATGTATGCGGCCAAACATTCTAAACTGCTAGAAACTGTATGACCAATGTATGCGGCCAAACATTCTAAACTGCTAGAAACTGTATGACCAATGTATGCGGCCAAACATTCTAAACTGCTAGAAACTGTATGACCAATGTATGCGGCCAAACATTCTAAACTGCGAGAAACTGTATGACCAATGTATGCGGCCAAACATTCTAAACTGCTAGAAACTGTATGACCAATGTATGCGGCCAAACATTCTAAACTGCTAGAAACTGTATGACCAATGTATGCGGCCAAACATTCTAAACTGCTAGAAACTGTATGACCAATGTATGCGGCCAAACATTCTAAACTGCTAGAAACTGTATGACCAATGTATGCGGCCAAACATTCTAAACTGCTAGAAACTGTATGACCAATGTATGCGGCCAAACATTCTAAACTGCTAGAAACTGTATGACCAATGTATGCGGCCAAACATTCTAAACTGCGAGAAACTGTATGACCAATGTATGCGGCCAAACATTCTAAACTGCTAAGAAACTGTATGACCAATGTATGCGGCCAAACATTCTAAACTGCTAGAAACTGTATGACCAATGTATGCGGCCAAACATTCTAAACTGCTAGAAACTGTATGACCAATGTATGCGGCCAAACATTCTAAACTGCTAGAAACTGTATGACCAATGTATGCGGCCAAACATTCTAAACTGCGAGAAACTGTATGACCAATGTATGCGGCCAAACATTCTAAACTGCTAGAAACTGTATGACCAATGTATGCGGCCAAACATTCTAAACTGCTAGAAACTGTATGACCAATGTATGCGGCCAAACATTCTAAACTGCTAGAAACTGTATGACCAATGTATGCGGCCAAACATTCTAAACTGCTAGAAACTGTATGACCAATGTATGCGGCCAAACATTCTAAACTGCTAGAAACTGTATGACCAATGTATGCGGCCAAACATTCTAAACTGCTAGAAACTGTATGACCAATGTATGCGGCCAAACATTCTAAACTGCTAGAAACTGTATGACCAATGTATGCGGCCAAACATTCTAAACTGCGAGAAACTGTATGACCAATGTATGCGGCCAAACATTCTAAACTGCTAGAAACTGTATGACCAATGTATGCGGCCAAACATTCTAAACTGCTAGAAACTGTATGACCAATGTATGCGGCCAAACATTCTAAACTGCTAGAAACTGTATGACCAATGTATGCGGCCAAACATTCTAAACTGCTAGAAACTGTATGACCAATGTATGCGGCCAAACATTCTAAACTGCGAGAAACTGTATGACCAATGTATGCGGCCAAACATTCTAAACTGCTAGAA
Organism: Bulinus truncatus; assembly: GCA_021962125.1. Classification (NCBI taxonomy): domain Eukaryota; kingdom Metazoa; phylum Mollusca; class Gastropoda; family Planorbidae; genus Bulinus; species Bulinus truncatus. The sequence goes on along the minus strand of JAGDYQ010000048.1, from coordinate 1,143,635 downwards.
ACTGTATGACCAATGTATGCGGCCAAACATTCTAAACTGCGAGAAACTGTATGACCAATGTATGCGGCCAAACATTCTAAACTGCTAGAAACTGTATGACCAATGTATGCGGCCAAACATTCTAAACTGCTAGAAACTGTATGACCAATGTATGCGGCCAAACATTCTAAACTGCTAGAAACTGTATGACCAATGTATGCGGCCAAACATTCTAAACTGCTAGAAACTGTATGACCAATGTATGCGGCCAAACATTCTAAACTGCTAGAAACTGTATGACCAATGTATGCGGCCAAACATTCTAAACTGCTAGAAACTGTATGACCAATGTATGCGGCCAAACATTCTAAACTGCTAGAAACTGTATGACCAATGTATGCGGCCAAACATTCTAAACTGCGAGAAACTGTATGACCAATGTATGCGGCCAAACATTCTAAACTGCTAGAAACTGTATGACCAATGTATGCGGCCAAACATTCTAAACTGCTAGAAACTGTATGACCAATGTATGCGGCCAAACATTCTAAACTGCTAGAAACTGTATGACCAATGTATGCGGCCAAACATTCTAAACTGCTAGAAACTGTATGACCAATGTATGCGGCCAAACATTCTAAACTGCTAGAAACTGTATGACCAATGTATGCGGCCAAACATTCTAAACTGCTAGAAACTGTATGACCAATGTATGCGGCCAAACATTCTAAACTGCTAGAAACTGTATGACCAATGTATGCGGCCAAACATTCTAAAAACTGCTAGAAACTGTATGACCAATGTATGCGGCCAAACATTCTAAACTGCTAGAAACTGTATGACCAATGTATGCGGCCAAACATTCTAAACTGCTAGAAACTGTATGACCAATGTATGCGGCCAAACATTCTAAACTGCTAGAAACTGTATGACCAATGTATGCGGCCAAACATTCTAAACTGCGAGAAACTGTATGACCAATGTATGCGGCCAAACATTCTAAACTGCTAGAAACTGTATGACCAATGTATGCGGCCAAACATTCTAAACTGCTAGAAACTGTATGACCAATGTATGCGGCCAAACATTCTAAACTGCTAGAAACTGTATGACCAATGTATGCGGCCAAACATTCTAAACTGCTAGAAACTGTATGACCAATGTATGCGGCCAAACATTCTAAACTGCTAGAAACTGTATGACCAATGTATGCGGCCAAACATTCTAAACTGCTAGAAACTGTATGACCAATGTATGCGGCCAAACATTCTAAACTGCTAGAAACTGTATGACCAATGTATGCGGCCAAACATTCTAAACTGCTAGAAACTGTATGACCAATGTATGCGGCCAAACATTCTAAACTGCTAGAAACTGTATGACCAATGTATGCGGCCAAACATTCTAAACTGCTAGAAACTGTATGACCAATGTATGCGGCCAAACATTCTAAACTGCTAGAAACTGTATGACCAATGTATGCGGCCAAACATTCTAAACTGCTAGAAACTGTATGACCAATGTATGCGGCCAAACATTCTAAAACTGCTAGAAACTGTATGACCAATGTATGCGGCCAAACATTCTAAACTGCTAGAAACTGTATGACCAATGTATGCGGCCAAACATTCTAAACTGCTAGAAACTGTATGACCAATGTATGCGGCCAAACATTCTAAACTGCTAGAAACTGTATGACCAATGTATGCGGCCAAACATTCTAAACTGCGAGAAACTGTATGACCAATGTATGCGGCCAAACATTCTAAACTGCTAGAAACTGTATGACCAATGTATGCGGCCAAACATTCTAAACTGCTAGAAACTGTATGACCAATGTATGCGGCCAAACATTCTAAACTGCTAGAAACTGTATGACCAATGTATGCGGCCAAACATTCTAAACTGCTAGAAACTGTATGACCAATGTATGCGGCCAAACATTCTAAACTGCTAGAAACTGTATGACCAATGTATGCGGCCAAACATTCTAAACTGCTAGAAACTGTATGACCAATGTATGCGGCCAAACATTCTAAACTGCTAGAAACTGTATGACCAATGTATGCGGCCAAACATTCTAAACTGCTAGAAACTGTATGACCAATGTATGCGGCCAAACATTCTAAACTGCTAGAAACTGTATGACCAATGTATGCGGCCAAACATTCTAAACTGCTAGAAACTGTATGACCAATGTATGCGGCCAAACATTCTAAACTGCTAGAAACTGTATGACCAATGTATGCGGCCAAACATTCTAAACTGCTAGAAACTGTATGACCAATGTATGCGGCCAAACATTCTAAACTGCTAGAAACTGTATGACCAATGTATGCGGCCAAACATTCTAAACTGCGAGAAACTGTATGACCAATGTATGCGGCCAAACATTCTAAACTGCTAGAAACTGTATGACCAATGTATGCGGCCAAACATTCTAAACTGCTAGAAACTGTATGACCAATGTATGCGGCCAAACATTCTAAACTGCTAGAAACTGTATGACCAATGTATGCGGCCAAACATTCTAAACTGCGAGAAACTGTATGACCAATGTATGCGGCCAAACATTCTAAACTGCTAGAAACTGTATGACCAATGTATGCGGCCAAACATTCTAAACTGCTAGAAACTGTATGACCAATGTATGCGGCCAAACATTCTAAACTGCTAGAAACTGTATGACCAATGTATGCGGCCAAACATTCTAAACTGCGAGAAACTGTATGACCAATGTATGCGGCCAAACATTCTAAACTGCTAGAAACTGTATGACCAATGTATGCGGCCAAACATTCTAAACTGCTAGAAACTGTATGACCAATGTATGCGGCCAAACATTCTAAACTGCTAGAAACTGTATGACCAATGTATGCGGCCAAACATTCTAAACTGCTAGAAACTGTATGACCAATGTATGCGGCCAAACATTCTAAACTGCTAGAAACTGTATGACCAATGTATGCGGCCAAACATTCTAAACTGCTAGAAACTGTATGACCAATGTATGCGGCCAAACATTCTAAACTGCTAGAAACTGTATGACCAATGTATGCGGCCAAACATTCTAAACTGCTAGAAACTGTATGACCAATGTATGCGGCCAAACATTCTAAAACTGCGAGAAACTGTATGACCAATGTATGCGGCCAAACATTCTAAACTGCTAGAAACTGTATGACCAATGTATGCGGCCAAACATTCTAAACTGCTAGAAACTGTATGACCAATGTATGCGGCCAAACATTCTAAACTGCGAGAAACTGTATGACCAATGTATGCGGCCAAACATTCTAAACTGCTAGAAACTGTATGACCAATGTATGCGGCCAAACATTCTAAACTGCTAGAAACTGTATGACCAATGTATGCGGCCAAACATTCTAAACTGCTAGAAACTGTATGACCAATGTATGCGGCCAAACATTCTAAACTGCTAGAAACTGTATGACCAATGTATGCGGCCAAACATTCTAAAACTGCTAGAAACTGTATGACCAATGTATGCGGCCAAACATTCTAAACTGCTAGAAACTGTATGACCAATGTATGCGGCCAAACATTCTAAACTGCTAGAAACTGTATGACCAATGTATGCGGCCAAACATTCTAAACTGCTAGAAACTGTATGACCAATGTATGCGGCCAAACATTCTAAACTGCTAGAAACTGTATGACCAATGTATGCGGCCAAACATTCTAAACTGCTAGAAACTGTATGACCAATGTATGCGGCCAAACATTCTAAACTGCTAGAAACTGTATGACCAATGTATGCGGCCAAACATTCTAAACTGCTAGAAACTGTATGACCAATGTATGCGGCCAAACATTCTAAACTGCTAGAAACTGTATGACCAATGTATGCGGCCAAACATTCTAAACTGCTAGAAACTGTATGACCAATGTATGCGGCCAAACATTCTAAACTGCGAGAAACTGTATGACCAATGTATGCGGCCAAACATTCTAAACTGCTAAAGAAACTGTATGACCAATGTATGCGGCCAAACATTCTAAACTGCTAGAAACTGTATGACCAATGTATGCGGCCAAACATTCTAAACTGCTAGAAACTGTATGACCAATGTATGCGGCCAAACATTCTAAACTGCTAGAACTGTAACCAATGTATGCTGTATGACCAATGTATGCGGCCAAACATTCTAAACTGCTAGAAACTGTATGACCAATGTATGCGGCCAAACATTCTAAACTGCTAGAAACTGTATGACCAATGTATGCGGCCAAACATTCTAAACTGCTAGAAACTGTATGACCAATGTATGCGGCCAAACATTCTAAACTGCTAGAAACTGTATGACCAATGTATGCGGCCAAACATTCTAAACTGCGAGAAACTGTATGACCAATGTATGCGGCCAAACATTCTAAACTGCTAGAAACTGTATGACCAATGTATGCGGCCAAACATTCTAAACTGCTGTTTACATATAAGAATGTATGCGGCCAAACATTCTAAACTGCTAGAAACTGTATGACCAATGTATGCGGCCAAACATTCTAAACTGCGAGAAACTATGACCAATGTATGCGGCCAAACATGCGAGAAACTGTATGACCAATGTATGCGGCCAAACATTCTAAACTGCTAGAAACTGTATGACCAATGTATGCGGCCAAACATTCTAAACTGCTAGAAACTATGACCAATGTATGCGGCCAAACATTCTAAACTGCTAGAAACTGTATGACCAATGTATGCGGCCAAACATTCTAAACTGCTAGAAACTGTATGACCAATGTATGCGGCCAAACATTCTAAACTGCTAGAAACTGTATGACCAATGTATGCGGCCAAACATTCTAAGCTACTAGAAACTGTATGACCAATGTATGCGGCCAAACATTCTAAACTGCTAGAAACTGTATGACCAATGTATGCGGCCAAACATTCTAAACTGCTAGAAACTGTATGACCAATGTATGCGGCCAAACATTCTAAACTGCTAGAAACTGTATGACCAATGTATGCGGCCAAACATTCTAAACTGCTAGAAACTGTATGACCAATGTATGCGGCCAAACATTCTAAACTGCTAGAAACTGTATGACCAATGTATGCGGCCAAACATTCTAAACTGCGAGAAACTGTATGACCAATGTATGCGGCCAAACATTCTAAACTGCTAGAAACTGTATGACCAATGTATGCGGCAAACATTCTAAACTGCTAGAAACTGTATGACCAATGTATGCGGCCAAACATTCTAAACTGCTAGAAACTGTATAAGTAATGTATGCGGCCAAACATTCTAAACTGATAGAAAATGTATGACCAATGTGTGCGGCCAAACATTCTAAACTGCTAGAAACTGTATGACCAATGTATGCGGCCAAACATTCTAAACTGCTAGAAACTGTATGACCAATGTATGCGTGCCAAACATTCTAAACTGAAACTGTATGACCAACTGCTAGAAACTGATGACCAATGTATGCGGCCAAACATTCTAAACTGCGAGAAACTGTATGACCAATGTATGCGGCCAAACATTCTAAACTGCTAGAAACTGTATGACCATGCGGCCAAACATTCTAAACTGCCGAGCATATGACCAATGTATGCGGCCAAACATTCTAAACTGCGAGAAACTGTATGACCAATGTATGCGGCCAAACATTCTAAACTGCGAGAAACTGTATGACCAATGTATGCGGCCAAACATTCTAAACTGCTTAGAAACTGTATGACCAATGTATGCGGCCAAACATTCTAAACTGCTAGAAATGACCAATGCGGCCAAACATTCTAAACTGCTGAAAACTATATGACCAATGTATGCGGCCAAACATTCTAAACTGCTAGAAACTGTATGACCAATGTATGCGGCCAAACATTTCTAAACTGCTAGAAACTGTATGACCAATGTATGCGGCCAAACATTCTAAACTGCTAGAAACTGTATGACCAATGTATGCGGCCAAACATTCTAAACTGCGAGAAACTGTATGACCAATGTATGCGGCCAAACATTCTAAACTGCTAGAAACTGTATGACCAATGTATGCGGCCAAACATTCTAAACTGCGAGAAACTGTATGACCAATGTATGCGGCCAAACATTCTAAACTGCTAGAAACTGTATGACCAATGTATGCGGCCAAACATTCTAAACTGCTAGAAACTGTATGACCAATGTATGCGGCCAAACATTCTAAACTGCGAGAAACTGTATGACCAATGTATGCGGCCAAACATTCTAAACTGCTAGAAAACTGTATGACCAATGTATGCGGCCAAACATTCTAAACTGCTAGAAACTGTATGACCAATGTATGTACCAAACATTCTAAACTGCTAGAAACTGTATGACCAATGTATGCGGCCAAACATTCTAAACTGCTAGAAACTGTATGACCAATGTATGCGGCCAAACATTCAAACTGTAGAAACTGTATGACCAATGTATGCGGCCAAACATTCTAAACTGCGAGAAACTGTATGACCAATGTATGCGGCCAAACATTCTAAACTGCTAGAAACTGTATGACCAATGTATGCGGCCAAACATTCTAAACTGCTAGAAACTGTATGACCAATGTATGCGGCCAAACATTCTAAACTGCTAGAAACTGTATGACCAATGTATGCGGCCAAACATTCTAAACTGCTAGAAACTGTATGACCAATGTATGCGGCCAAACATTCTAAACTGCTAGAAACTGTATGACCAATGTATGCGGCCAAACATTCTAAACTGCTAGAAACTGTATGACCAATGTATGCGGCCAAACATTCTAAACTGCTAGAAACTGTATGACCAATGTATGCGGCCAAACATTCTAAACTGCTAGAAACTGTATGACCAATGTAAACATTTCTAAACTGCAACTGTATGACCAATGTATGCGGCCAAACATCTAAACTGCTAGAAACTGTATGGCCAATGTATGCGGCCAAACACTTCTAAACTGCGAGAAACTGTATGACCAATGTAATGCGGCCAAACATTCTAAAACTGCTAGAAACTGGACTAATGCTGCTTTGACCAAACATATCTTAAACTGCGAGAAACTGTATGACCAATGTATGCGGCCAAACATTCTAAACTGCTAGAAACTGTATGACCAATGTATGCGGCCAAACATTCTAAACTGCGAGAAACTGTATGACCAATGTATGCCAAACATTCTAAACTGCTAGAAACTGTATGGACTAATGTATGCGGCCAAACATTCCTAAACTGCTAGAAACTGTATGACCAATGTATGCGGCCAAACATTCTAAACTGCTAGAAACTGTATGACCAATGTATGCGGCCAAACATTCTAAACTGCTAGAAACTGTATGACCAATGTATGCGGCCAAACATTCTAAACTGCGAGAAACTGTATGACCAATGTATGCGGCCAAACATTCTAAACTGCTAGAAACTGTATGACTAATGTATGCGGCCAAACATTCTAAACTGCTAAACTGTATGACCAATGTATGCGGCCAAACATTCTAAACTGCTAGAAACTGTATGACCAATGTATGCGGCCAAACATTCTAAACTGCGAGAAACTGTATGACCAATGTATGCGGCCAAACATTCTAAACTGCTAGAAACTGTATGACCAATGTATGCGGCCAAACATTCTAAACTGCTAGAAACTGTATGACCAATGTATGCGGCCAAACATTCTAAACTGCGAGAAACTGTATGACCAATGTATGCGGCCAAACATTCTAAACTGCTAGAAACTGTATGACCAATGTATGCGGCCAAACATTCTAAACTGCTAGAAACTGCGTATGCGGCCAAACCAAACTGCTAGAAACTGTATGACTAATGTATGCGGCCAAACATTCTAAACTGCTAGAAACTGTATGACCAATGTATGCGGCCAAACATTCTAAGAAACTGTATGACCAATGTATGCGACCCAAACTTCTAAACTGCTATGACCAATGTATGCGGCCAAACATTCTAAACTGCTAGAAACTGTATGACCAATGTATGCGGCCAAACATTCTAAACTGCTAGAAACTGTATGAACAAATGTGTGTGACCAATGTATGCGGCCAAACATTCTAAACTGCGAAACTGCCAATGTAGAAACTGTATGACCAATGTATGCGGCCAAACATTCTAAACTGCTAGAAACTGTATGACCAATGTATGCAGCCAAACATTCTAAACTGCTAGAAACTGTATGACCAATGTATGCGGCCAAACATTCTAAACTGCTAGAAACTGTATGACCAATGTATGCGGCCAAACATTCTAAAACTGCCAATGTAGAAACTGTATGACCAATGTATGCGGCCAAACATTCTAAACTGCTAGAAACTGTATGACCAATGTATGCGGCCAAACATTCTAAACTGCGAGAAACTGTATGACCAATGTATGCGGCCAAACATTCTAAACTGCTAGAAACTGTATGACCAATGTATGCGGCCAAACATTCTAAACTGCTAGAAACTGTATGACCAATGTATGCGGCCAAACATTCTAAACTGCTAGAAACTGTATGACCAATGTATGCGGCCAAACATTCTAAACTGCTAGAAACTGTATGACCAATGTATGCGGCCAAACATTCTAAACTGCTAGAAACTGTATGACCAATGTATGCGGCCAAACATTCTAAACTGCTAGAAACTGTATGACCAATGTATGCGGCCAAACATTCTAAACTGCTAGAAACTGTATGACCAATGTATGCGGCCAAACATTCTAAACTGCTAGAAACTGTATGACCAATGTATGCGGCCAAACATTCTAAACTGCTAGAAACTGTATGACCAATGTATGCGGCCAAACATTCTAAACTGCTAGAAACTGTATGACCAATGTATGCGGCCAAACATTCTAAACTGCTAGAAACTGTATGACCAATGTATGCGGCCAAACATTCTAAACTGCTAGAAACTGTATGACCAATGTATGCGGCCAAACATTCTAAACTGCTAGAAACTGTATGACCAATGTATGCGGCCAAACATTCTAAAACTGCTAGAAACTGTATGACCAATGTATGCGGCCAAACATTCTAAACTGCTAGAAACTGTATGACCAATGTATGCGGCCAAACATTCTAAACTGCTAGAAACTGTATGACCAATGTATGCGGCCAAACATTCTAAACTGCGAGAAACTGTATGACCAATGTATGCGGCCAAACATTCTAAACTGCTAGAAACTGTATGACCAATGTATGCGGCCAAACATTCTAAACTGCTAGAAACTGTATGACCAATGTATGCGGCCAAACATTCTAAACTGCTAGAAACTTCTAAACTGCTATGACCAATGTATGCGGCCAAACATTCTAAACTGCTAGAAACTGTATGACCAATGTATGCGGCCAAACATTCTAAACTGCTAGAAACTGTATGACCAATGTATGCGGCCAAACATTCTAAACTGCTAGAAACTGTATGACCAATGTATGCGGCCATTCAATGTATGACGGCCAAACATTCTAAACTGCTAGAAACTGTATGACCAATGTATGCGGCCAAACATTCTAAACTGCTAGAAACTGTATGACCAATGTATGCGGCCAAACATTCTAAACTGCTAGAAACTGTATGACCAATGTATGCGGCCAAACATTCTAAACTGCGAGAAACTGTATGACCAATGTATGCGGCCAAACATTCTAAACTGCTAGAAACTGTATGAGCCAATGTATGCGGCCAAACATTCTAAACTGCTAGAAACTGTATGACCAATGTATGCGGCCAAACATTCTAAACTGCTAGAAACTGTATGACCAATGTATGCGGCCAAACATTCTAAACTGCTAGAAACTGTATGACCAATGTATGCGGCCAAACATTCTAAACTGCTAGAAACTGTATGACCAATGTATGCGGCCAAACATTCTAAACTGCTAGAAACTGTATGACCAATGTATGCGGCCAAACATTCTAAACTGCTAGAAACTGTATGACCAATGTATGCGGCCAAACAGTTCTAAACTGCTAGAAACTGTATGACCAATGTATGCGGCCAAACATTCTAAACTGCTAGAAACTGTATGACCAATGTATGCGGCCAAACATTCTAAACTGCTAGAAACTGTATGACCAATGTATGCGGCCAAACATTCTAAACTGCGAGAAACTGTATGACCAATGTATGCGGCCAAACATTCTAAACTGCGAGAAACTGTATGACCAATGTATGCGGCCAAACATTCTAAACTGCTAGAAACTGTATGACCAATGTATGCGGCCAAACATTCTAAACTGCTAGAAACTGTATGACCAATGTATGCGGCCAAACATTCTAAACTGCTAGAAACTGTATGACCAATGTATGCGGCCAAACATTCTAAACTGCTAGAAACTGTATGACCAATGTATGCGGCCAAACATTCTAAACTGCTAGAAACTGTATGACCAATGTATGCGGCCAAACATTCTAAACTGCTAGAAACTGTATGACCAATGTATGCGGCCAAACATTCTAAACTGCGAGAAACTGTATGACCAATGTATGCGTCTATTTGTGTTTTGATTGAACAAACGGGGGCTCGGGTTATAGGATGCCCAGGAAATGACGGAATCACACAAAAATGTCACCGATGCTAAAAATATCTCGTTGACAACAGCCACAACCACCATTAGCATTTAGCTTATACTCCATTAATGATTAAGCTGTGATGACTGTTTGGTACGTGAGGGCGGTTTGATCCTACCTTGTTTTTTTTTTTGTACAAATGGAGGAGGGGCGGGGATGTCCTAAAGGAGCTCCTTAATCCTCCATAACATCCATCAACTCGCCCCCCTCCCCCCACTACCCATGCTGTCCCCTCTCCTCATACTACACCGTCAACTACCACTGCACCCCCCCCCCCATAGAATCCTTAAGTGTCTCTCTCTCTGTCCCATCATCTCTCTTCAACTTGCCTGGTTCCTTCCAATAACACAAACACAACAGACGAGTTGGATAGTTGGGGGGGGGGGGGGGCGGTGAAGAGAGAGAGAGAGAGAGAAAGAGAGAGAGAGACTGACAATCGGATTCGGGAGTTGGAATTCGACGTTTGTCATAGTGAGGTGCACGGGGGAGGGGGGGGATAACCGATAATCGACCACTGGTCACTCCATCACAGGGATCTGCCTTCCTTCTTTCACCTCAGCCTGTTGCAAACAAAATGTGTGTGTGTGTGTGTGTGTAGGTTCAGGTTGATGCAGGATGAGGAAGGGGTATGGAGTGGTTGGGTGGGGGTGGGGGGGGGAGGGAGCGATTGATAGGTAGAGAACGTCAGTCATGTGTGACCAGTTAAGTGACACTTTTGATTGATTTGACATTTGGGATGTACATTAGTATTGCAGAAGACAAACTACGGCTAGCTAAACACAAATAGACTGGCTGATAACGCATAAACATTGACAGATAGTTTGTTGTATGCATTACATTCATAAATAGATTTCTATGTGCAAATTGTATAGAACACTACAAATAGGTACTAGTTAAAGATAGTTAACTAAGTATAGAGAGATCGACAGACACACACACATATATATATATATATATATATATATATATATAGAGAGAGAGAGAGAGAGAGAGAGAGAGAGAGAACATAGTTCACAGACGTGCCCTTGACAGATATCAGACAGACTTACAGACTAACAGACGATTTGATCAATAGAATAATAGCTTCATAAATACATCGATTGGTAAATCCGATAAATCATAAACACATTCACGTAGATTTATTTATATGTGTACTGAGCAGTCATAATGGATAGATCAAACAAAAATTCTGTCCAGAGTCACCTGACCTTTTACTAGTCACAAGGGAGGTCAGTCTGAGCACTGGTAAGCTTGGGTGTGTCTCTTCGGGTCCCTGTTGAGTCCAACACTCTCATGCAGTGGACAGTGGTTCTTTTTTGTCCAAATGCCCCAAAGTGCACATTTTCCTAAAAATAAAAAAAATTAGAGAATTCAAAAGAATTCGTCTGCTTTATTGGCATAATTGACAGGTGCACAGACATTCTACCCAATCAACAGACAGACGGGTGCACAGAAATTCTACCCAATCAACATACAGACGTTAAAAATAATGAAAGAAATGAACGAGTGAGTTGCTAATTCAATGAAAAATTATTTTTTTTCCCCCGAACCGAAATAAAGTCGATTTACGTAAAAAAATAAAAAAGGTCAAACTAACAAAAGTTCAAGCCACTAATTGGCTCGCTCAATAAGTCACAAGTTACTCACAAGGCTGTGGAGAAGTTTAGATTGTACCGGTTGTCTAGGAAACGTTTACAACAATATTGTCACAGTTAAGTCCAAGGGAGGGTAGTCGAAAGTTTCTAACCGTATAATTACCTCCCCTTTCAAATTTGTTCTTTTGTGTTTGTTGTTTAAAATAGTAAACGTTTTTGTTTAACATTTCATTTACAAGTGAAAATGCTTTTATTTACGTTTCCTATGGTCTTAAAAATTTACCCTTTAATGGTTTTGATACAAGAATTGGAAGATAAATAATTTACCCAGTGAAATTGGATTTTGAATATTAATATAAATAATAAACAAAACAGGATAACGGACCACAGGGTGGAGAGAGAGAGAGAGAGAGAGAGAGTGAGAGAGAGAGAGAGAGAGAGAGAGAGAGAGAGAGAGAGAAAGAGAGAGAGAGAGCTATGAAACAAGGGTCATTTAAACTTGACATAATAATTATTTTATGATTGGAAACCAATGTTATGATAGATTGTTATGACTGTAATCATGATTGTCAAAGTACAAAATTTTGAAGCTGCTCACTGGCTATTTTCATGGTTATAAAAAAAAATGAACTATCAGATGCCTTTAATTTGGTTTATAAGTTGAATGTATATGTTGTCTGGTTGACTTGACTAGTGCCAAACAAAACTTTGAATATGTGAAGGTAAAAAAAAGTAACCCGAGAGAATAATTGAACATAAGCAAAGAATGTTGTCTTTGTATGAGATAATGGGAACCTGAGCACCGCATTAAAGAGGTTCACCCCTATCATTATGGTTTCTTCTAAAGTGAAAGGTATTTCATTTCAAACTGCTATTCTAAGCGACAGCCTGTGTGTCGAGAAAGAGAACGTAACATACATTGTGGGAAAAAACAACAACAACGGTGGGCCATTCAAATTACAAACACCTCCCTTGTATACGGATACACACAAAACAAAAAGGCAATTACATAGTACCCGTATCATACAGAGGAGTTTCAAAAATAGGGTGCCGGCCCCATTTGAAATCAAACACTTTACCCCGTTTCGTGTGCGCCTTCTTGTCCTCTGGTTACATTCTTTTTAAGGTCCCCCAACATCAGCTACCTCCCTCCTCCCCCAACCCCCTCCCTCCTCTTCCCCTTTCCTCTTTTCCTCTCCTTCTCCACACAGAGGCATATCTCACGCATACCAAAGTGTGAGGCAGTTTAAGTTTGAGGCTAATCTCAACTTACTAATTCGAGATAACTCTGTACGGGTAAGGCGACACCATGTCATTTGCTTGCTGTGGGGAGTGATTCCCCTTTTATTATCCCCACGTCAGAGCCCTGAATCCCCCGACCCACCGTCACAGCCCTGAATACTCCCCCCCCCCCCGGATGATGGTCCGGCATTTCGTTCAGGCTACCCAGTAACTACCTCCATGACGTGTACCCTTTTAAGGGGCGGGGGGGGGGGAGGGCATCGAAAAAAGAAAATTGAAGAGGGGGGGGGGAGGGGAGATAGGATGGAAAGAGAAATCTCCTCTAATGTCCATTTTGAATACCGCTTCTGTCCAGCTATTCATTCCGGGGGAGAGGGAGAAGAAAGCCCCTCTCGGACTCACAAATTGCCCAGGTCTCGTCGCTTCGTAGTAAAGGTCATTTACTTGTAAGGGCGCCTTGAAGAAAGCCGAGAGTAGGGAGAGGGGGCGGGGTGGGGGGTGGATTTTGTTTTGGGAGGGGGGTGGAGTGGTGGTAGCTTGGAATCTTGTTTGTTAGTCTAATAAGGGAACAAGTGAAATATGAACTGTGTTCTGAAAGATAGAGAGAATGAAACTCAGTGAAAGAGAGCGAGAGAAGAGAGAGAGAGAGAGAGAGAGAGAGAGAGAGAGAGAGAGAGGGGGGGGAGAGAGTGAACGTGAAATGTACTGGGATGTCTACGTGGAGAGAATTCTTGTTTGGTGAGAGTTGAAATTATTATTAATGAACCAGGGAAGATCTTGGATGAAAGAGAAAACCCTATCCCCATTTCCAACCATCTCTGGTCCACCACCAACTATTGTATGGTTCGGCCGTTAACTGACCAGCCCATTAGAGCCCATTATTTAAATATTCTAGCCGCACTTTCGTTAATTCAGTGTGTATAGACAGATAGACAGACAGACAGACACACACACACACACACACACACACACATGTAAGTACTTAGTTCAATAAAATACTAACAGGGCGGTGATACACATTAATCCATGATGAACCTATCTCATGTTCTTTTGTTAATGACCTCTCAGTGTTGGGAGAAACCAGATTAAAGTTGTTCTGTTTAATATTGAAATTATCACTAAAAGCAAATGTCATACAAGTGGAACAGGGTCAGACGTAAATATTACTACACCAGATTATTAAAGTTGTCTTTAGGTGTTTTAAAAATTCTTTACTGATAGATAGACTGAAAGAATCAGTTCACATCTTCTATTTACTCACCACTAGCATAATACCTTTACCTTCCTTCTTTACCCGTCTGTCCATAAGTTTGTCTGTCCGCGCGTCTACTCGTTAGTCTGTCATGATGTGATGTTTTTTTTTTCTGCCGTCAACCTTTCTGCCTGCAAGTGTGTCGTCTCTGTCCAGTGACGTGCTGTAGAATCTTTCACTCTACATTCCAGACAATCTTTCACTCTTCATTCCAAACAATCTTTCACTCTACATTCCAGACAATCTTTCACTCTACATTCCAGACAATCTTTCACTCGACATTCCAGACAATCTTTCACTCTACATTCCAGACAATCTTTCACTCTACATTCCAGTCAATCTTTCTGCTATCATTAAAACTCATCGCTTCAAACAAAAAGTCTGCAGTACTTACATGCTAGTTATCATTCACTGTGTCAACTCACTTATCACAACCCCCCACCCATCCATCCCCCTTCCACATACACATATACACCTTTATCTCAATCCTCCAATCACTGCGCAATCCAGCCAACTTCTCTGATACTGACAGTAACCGTCAATGCAAACTTTCCAATCATCGATGAAATAAAAGTTAAAAAAAACAAACAAAAAGAATCTTAGATACGGATGATTGAAACCTTTCAGTCAATTTAACTTGTTCCTGAAACTATTGCAGTGGAACGGTCTTTCTTTTTTTTTTAAAAAAAATCTAGGGTCGGGCTTGCGGTAGGGTGGGGAAACGATCCTGGGAGGGCCCCGGTAAAGAACTCTTCACACACCGTGGCGCCTCAAGTTCCTCGGCTCTTGTCACTCGTTACGAGAGACATTAGCGGCGATTATTCTAAAAATGCTCGGAAACACGTACTTTCCATTTGAACTGGCGCAGCGGATTTTCCCGTTAATAAGACAGCCATTACACGGATGAGTGGGCAGGAGAGGAAAGTTGTATGTTGATGAAGGCGAAAAGGGGGAAGGGGGAGGCACTTAGTGATAGTTGAGGAAGGAAGGGGTGGGGGATGACTTACGAGGTAGTGCGTGCGTGTGTGTGGGGGGGAGGGGAACGGGGCGGGCCAGATCGGGCGAGATGGTGTCAAAGTGATGTAATGAATCGCAGATGATGAAAAGGGAATGACTATGTACTGGAAGCTGTGGGCTCGATTATAAATCAGATAGAACGTTATGAAGTATAATTTTTTTTTTAATCCCTCCATCCATCCATCCATCCATCCAGCCCCCTCTCCCCCTCCCCTCCCCTCCCCACCCCACCCCAACGCCTTGTTGAAACGACAGTTGCATTAACGGTTGTGTCACATTAAAACCAACTCGCGCGGAAAGAAGCCAAACACAAAAGATGAGAGGAAGTGACGGTGGTCGCAGTTTAAAACAGTGTGTGTGTGTGTGCGTGTGTGTGTGCGCGCGCGCGTGTGTATGTGTGTACCTGTGTGTGGGGTACACGTGAGTGTATGTTGGGTGGTAAAGCCATGCTAGCGGCTTACAAGGGCAGGCAATTGAGTGTGGAGAAATTTTAAAAAGCTGGAAGAGTAATGTGGTATTTGCCCCTTTCTCCCATGTTGATGCTGATAAACAGACCAGTCTTTGTGTTTTGTGAATTATAATTAGATTTATACAATTCTTTTTGCGTATCGGCGATTATTGGACTTCATAGGCGACCATGAGAACTTTCCATGAATAGCTCAATGTATTTAGATAATATTTAGATGCTATTTAGATGATATTTAGAATGATATTCAGATTATATGTACCGATTTACGAAGATAATGTGTTTATTACATGTCATTAATTTAGAAACAAATTTACACAATGCGAATCTTTTTTTTTTTTTAAATAAATAATATTGACTGATTTGTAATTTAAGGTGAATGTCGAACTGCGAAAAATGTTGAAAGGGGCTATGCTGGAGGGTGGGGTAGTATCAAACTTAAGCCCGAGGGCAGCATTGCGTCCAATTGCGTCCATTGACCATAGTGTATATGTCAGTCGCAAGCAACAAGAAAGGGCTTGCGCCTATGTGTGCGCTAAGTGAAACTATAAGACTATTATTTTTTTTTTTAAAAATGAATGCACCCAAAATCAGAAACGTAAAATGTACCCCAGGGTTAAAATAAATGTTTGTGCCTCCGCCCCCCCCCCCCCCCCCCCCCCCCAGTGTTAGGTCTGAAATATTTTGAATTACATATGTAATTGGAGATGGATAGAAAATTAATTTACATCAAAGTCACACTTGCATTCTAGAGATTATTGCTGGATTTAGTAACACAATCAAAATATTAAGTAAAATTGTTTTCTTTAATATCAAATTAAAATCAGGCGAATACTGAAATTAGTGAAATCTCTAGGTAATGGAATACACTTTTTAAAAATTTCATTACGACATTTTTTTTTTTTACTTTTATATTTTTCAACTAGCATTTGATGATGTTACTAAACTCTTTCGGCATGGAATGAGGTCAGATGTTAGAACGACACAGTCTAGAATGAGGTGAGAGGTTAGAGTCTAAATTCACACTAAATGATAAGCCACGTCTGCTCTGCTGGTGAAGTCAAGAAAACAAAAAACAAAAATCATTCCTGAATGTATTTTCGCGAAACAAATATCATTAAGATATCACATGCATACAAATGTTTTGCATGAATATATTTAAAAAAAAAAGAAAGCTTAATAATTAATAATTTTTAAGTCCTTATATGCTCATTATTAAAAAAAGATGCATAACAATTCATAATGTATTTCTTCATACGATTGAGGCTATTTATAAAGATAAAAAAGGAAATATAAATACTGAAGTACCAACACCACACACCCCCATCGCCACAAACATGGATTCGTCCGTCACGTATCTAATGAAAAGATAGCTCACATCCCACGTGTCTGATAAATGCGCTGATTTAAGACGAAATCCCATTAAGCCGGTCACCCAACCATCACCCGGCTCCCAAACTGAGGAGTCAGCACCGTTCACCCCCCCCCCCCCCCGGCCACCCAGATTCTTTTCCACCTGTTGAAAATTAATACATACACCGTCTAACCTGATCACCCCCGCACATGTTTCCACCAATGGACCCGCCTTAAATCCGCTAAAGTGTGAGTGAATTTATCACTCCATTTTTTTTAATAGTCGCGCCATATTCAGATGTAGCTTTCGGGGTGGGGGAGGGGTGGGGGCGAATCAATTTAATTCTCTTGCCTCACCTTTTTTTTTATCTTTCTCTTTCTCTCTATCAGTGCCATGGGGGAACTCAAAACCCCTTTTTTTTTGTTCACCTTTTATCTACCACAATGACAGACAGAGGGCGCTGCGTGAAGTTTATATGAAGTTTATCATGACAGGGCAATCTGCGATAATCTGTTGACACTTTGTTATTCTGTTTACAAAAATACCCACAAGAACATTAATTCGTTTCTTTATTCATTTCTTGACATTTAAAAAAAAAAAATAAAATTCACATCTCTCTATTTTCAATTTCTCACGGTATAGGGCTAAATATATAAAATGGTTGTTTTTGTCATTTGTGTGATATGGTTGTTATTGTCATTTGTGTGATATGGTTGGTATTGTCATTTGTACGATATGGTTGTTATTGTTGTTTATTCGATATGGTTGTGCACAGGAGATGTATTTATCATGATTCTATTAATCAAGTTGTGTTTGTGTGGAGGCATTCAAGGGCACCAACCAAGTGGAATTGGCTGCTATAAAGGGCTGTATCCAAGATCAGACGCTCCTGTATTTTTGAGGGCCACAGGCAGATATTATGGGGGTCTGAGGTGGGGGTGGGGTGGGGGGGTTAGAAAGAAACATTTGTCGGGGTCCCGAGAACACCAACCATAAATTTAGATATGAATTTCTATTAGAAGGGGACCCGTTGATATAAGTGTGTGTGGGGGGGGGGCGCTTGATGACGTCAATAATGACAGGTAGCGTAACATATGTATTGATGATAGACAGATGACAGATTATATTCACAGCGCCGTTGTACATTGTTTTTTTAGGGGCCCCTAGACAGTGACTATAAGAGATACTTGAGACCCAAGGCCTGTTGTGGCCCCATGACAACATTACATTTGATCTGAGTTTGTACTGTAAAGAAGCTCTCCGCTACACCATCATACTTTTGGAATTGGTTGTCCAAGCGGTCACCACAATTGCCCCACCCCCTCTTCCCCCTTTGCATATTTCGTCTCTCAAGAGTTTTTTATTTTTATTATTTTTTCAATCTTCACAGCAGTTACCCTCTCCTACTCGTTTCTAGCCCAGTAAGTTGTTTGCGCATGCGCATCGTGCGACTGTTTAATGTTATTAACTCTCAACTGATAAATGTCAATGATTATATTTTTTTTTAAATTTTAAATTAAACAGAAAAGTTTCTGAAAGCAACTGAAGTTACAGATATTTCTCTAAGTGTAGCTCCAGCTAGTCTTGGACTTAATGAGCCCAGCAGACTCTAACATCGGCCAATTGAAATTTTCGAGGCTACAGAGCAAGGTGCCGAAGCAAAGAGTATCGTGTTTACATGTAAACTGCAAACATTTTCAAATCTGCGCGGCTCACATTATGTTTTCTAACGGAGGAATATAGATCGTTGATTCTAATTTTGTTGTTGTTTTTAGATTTTTTTTAAAATTTTCCTCACCTATGTTTACCTAAGAGTATTGAGTTTAGTGTGCTGACTTGATAGGGCGAGGGAAAATAGAAGTTTCAGACATAACAATGATGGATTTGAAGGAAAGAGAGAAATATAGAAGGAAGAAGAGAAAGAGAGATTGGGGGGGGGGGGTTGGGTGGGAAGGATCGCGGGAAGAAAGAGATGGTGGGGGTGGTGGTGGTGGTGGTGTAATATTAATAGGGGGTAGGGGGGAGAGTCGAATTCTAGAGCGGTTTGTTTACATAACCTTTTATTTGATCTAAACTGTAATTCTGTAGGAAAACATGGGTAAGTGATGATGGTATCTGTTGATGCTGCTGATGTTGCGTCTCACCTGCAATTCGACCCCCCTCCCCTTTTGCATCATGGATACGGCTTTGAACGTGATCAATACACACATACATACGCACGCACACACATACCTTTCCTTTTACTTTCAACGCCTGAATTTACTTGATCGTTGATCATTGGGGTCACCATGCAAGATGGATGTTGGTGACATTACAGTTTTACACACAGTCAACGCACAATTCTATCAAACAGACGGACTATAGTCAAGTAACAAAAGTTGAATAATCTATATAAATAATAGTGATCTCGCGTCTGCGTTGTATGGGAAGTAAAGAATTAATACAACAGTATTCCAGTTTAAAATACAATCATGAAAAAATCGGATCTGCCCGAAACCAAAAAATAACCTAGACCACCGATCAAGCCTAAGGGGATATAACTCTATGCAAAGGTTTTGTAGGGTACAGCTAGTAATGAAATAATAGTTGTAATACAAAGCTACTGGCTCTCAGCGGCCACAATGAGCTCAACACAGAGCCACTCGCGGCTCCAAGAGCCGCATTTCGCCAACCATTTGTTTATTGTATTGAAAAAAAAAATATTTGAGCTTTACAAGTCAGTATGGGCGTGGCATCTGTAGTTTTTTTTTTGGTTTCTATTGAAAATGACTTTTGTTTACATGTGCGATGATGGAGAATAGTTTGTGTGTTGTTTAGCATTGTGCGTGTGTAGGTGTGTCATTGTATTTTTGTGTCAATGAGAGAGTTTTTATTAGGTGTGTGGGTGTGTGTGTGTGTTTGTGTATGTGCATTTTTAGCTCATGTTTCTATGTGCTTGTGTGCATTCATATTTATGTGTCAGAGTGTGAGTGCGTGGTACGGCAAAACTACAAACATCACCATCACCAAACGTACAGCACCAACAACAACTTTCACCACCATTGACATCATCAAACAACCACCAACAACAACAAACACCACCATCACACTATCACGATACAACAACTGCTTACACCACCGTCAGAGAACCACCATCACCACTAACACCACCATCACCACTAGCACCACCATCAACACCAGCAAACAACAGCGAAACATTAGATTTCACCAGCGATGGCAACAAACTTCTAGTGAAGCTGTGAAGTCCCCGATAATCTTTGAATCCTGCATGTCATCATTAATGCCTAATCAGTTCCCAAGACAGCGATGTAGTACACTAATCAGTTCCCGGGACAGGAGCTGTGTGCTACACAAATCAGTTCCCGGGACAGGAGTGCGCGCCACACTAATCAGTTCCCGGGACAGGAGTGCACTACACTAATCAGTTCCCGGGACAGGAGTGTGCTACACTAATCAGTTCCCGGGACAGTAGTGTGCTACACTAATCAGTTCCCGGGACAGCTGCGCACTTACTCTGGCCGAGGGCGGCTGAGACTTCGGTAACAATGGCAGTTCTTTTTTTTTATATTTCGAAATCGAAACCAAAGTCTCCACGGAAGGGGTGGTGGGGGGGGGGCTAGAGTTCACTCTCCTGACTGGAATTCTAGCCGTTGACATCAGTCAACACAAAGTCACACACGGGTTCATAGAATATGATCTGTGCCAGAGATCAACTTGATTGCCTGGGATACTGACCAGATACTTTGCTTATTCGCCTGATCGGACTTAAAACCTTCTACAACCAGACGATCTTTCGCCTAGCTGACGTCACCCATAATGACACAGTTGATGGCAAATACTACATGCGCGTGATTTTAGCATAAGATAGTACACAATGACTGAAATACTTTTGCTTAGTGAAATGTTGTTCCTCTTTTTATTTTTCATTGCTGTTTCCTGTCCAGCACCCCGACCAAACAAACGACTCAAGTCGATTTCAGTAACATGAACTCAAAGACCAAAAGTATCTGATAGCATGCTTAAAACATTAGCAACACAAACACACACACACGAATAATAAAATGTTGTATCCCAACCTCAGCCTCATGTGACCTTAAGTGCAACAACAACAACATTTGGTGATCTTGACACAGGCTCAGGATGGCTCATGATGGCTCATGATGGCTCCATCGTCATGCTTTTAAGAGTTGTTTTTTTTTACACTTGAGCCAACGGCGACGTAGTCTTGAGCGGTCTGCGCCAGGAATATCACATTCACACACGCACCTCCCCCACCACGCAACTTGACCTTACCAAACCCCATCCCCCATAATAACTCAATTCATCTGTTTATTTGTGTCCACCTTTTATTCTTTCCTTCGTCATCCGACTGTGGGGGACATTTCAACACAGAAAACTTTTTTGCTATTGATACAGGCGATAATTTTGAAGGCTTATTTTCTTCTAGCATTGTAAGTGGCACAACCATCTGGATCGGGGGGGGGGGGTGTCTCAAACGAAAAACGATTCCGCGACCCACAATGAAACATATTCGGTTTTTTTGCAGCTCACCTGTAAAGAAACAAAAAAAAATGTTAACGTACAAAACAAATGAATTGATTGATAATAATAAAAAAAAAATATGTTTCGACCTTCTTGTGACCGACCGGTGGATCGTGGCCCTACACAAAAAATATGTTTCGACCTTCTTGTGACCGACCGGTGGATCGTGGCCCTGCACAAAAAATATGTTTCGACCTTCTTGTGACCGACCGGTGGATCGTGGCCCTGCACAAAAAATATTTTTCGACCCACTTGTGACCGACCGGTGGATCGTGGCCCTGCACAAAAAATATGTTTCGACCCACTTGTGACCGACTGGTGGATCGTGGCCCTGCACAAAAAATATGTTTCGACCTTCTTGTGACCGACCGGTGGATCGTGGCCCTGCACAAAAAATATGTTTCGACCCACTTGTGACCGACCGGTGGATCGTGGCCCTGCACAAAAAATATGTTTCGACCCACTTGTGACCGACCGGTGGATCGTGGCCCTGCACAAAAAATATGTTTCGACCCACTTGTGACCGACCGGTGGATCGTGGCCCTGCACTTTGAGAGCTGCCGCACTAAATAATCATTCCTTGAATCACGTGAGTTTGTCCCAAAGCTTGAACTCAAATTCACCTACACCCTGACCTACTTTCACTGTCCTGACAGTGTGTGTGTGTGTGTGTATCGTTGTGTCTGTACGTTTGTTTGTTCATCTCTAGGCGAGCAAAATGTCAAGTCGCAAAAGAAAAAAATCACTCACCATCTTAACAACATAATGATGACCGGCGTTACGGTGATGACCTTCTCGCGCTGTTGTGTCACCTGACATAATTGGGTCACGTCAGTCATGTGGGTGCGGTATTTTTTTTGTAACCTGCATTCTACCCGCGAGGACTTAAATGATTTGTGTCCTCCTTAACTTTGGCAATATTCATTTTTAATCCTATCCTTACATCTCTGTCATAAATCCTTGAATGATTTACGTCCCTCTATGGAATAGAATAGCAATACCTATTTAATATATGATGCTAAAGCCGGCTATATTGATCATCCAATCAGATTCTTTGTTCTATGACTCCCCAAATATATCTAAATGCCCCTACCTCAAGTCCCTGAACAAAATATCTAAACATCACTGAATCGCACCCTCGAATATATCTCAGCCTAGGTCTTCCAAAAGATCTCTGCCTAGGGCCACCAAAAGTCTGTGCCTAAAGTCTAGAAAAAGTCTCCTTGCATCGGTCATCAACTGCCCCTTCACATTGGTATCCATTTATCCACCCCCCTTCCCCATTCTCTCTATTAACCATATTAACTGCACCCCCACAACTCTGTTTATCAAATCCTGCCACACACTTCTCACACCTTTTCGCTAATAATATTTTCTCCTCATCCCCTATTATTGTTTCTATCTCGACAACTTGCCACAATTCATATATTTCCAGTCTTCCAGCTCACCCTAACCCTACCATATAGTCATAGTTTTTTTTTTTCACCTAAGTAAATTATGCCAAAATTATAATTTCCTTTTCTTTCCACACTTCATATAGAAAGAATCTCAATCCAATGGCAACGAAACCCATTATATTATGAAAAGCCGAATCAATTATTGTTCATAACATTATATTTTTGTAAAATTTAAATCAATAACAAACACCTTACTTCAAGAAATTGAAAACCTTTAGTCTACAATGTGAGACTTATAAATCAGAGATGGGAATCTGTGGTATAAACCAGTACAATACTTCAAAGTTCATTTTTTTTTAAGATACCTGGTTCAACTAGTGAAGGTGTAGCTCATCATTCATTAACTTTAGATACTGTGGTTAAACCAGTGAGTATCCATCTCGGTGTACAGCATCTCAGTGTACACCAACTCAGTGCACATCTCAGTGTACACCATCTCATTGTACACCATGTCATTGTACACCATCTCAGTGTACACCAACTCAGTGCACATCTCAGTGTACACCATCTCATTGTACACCATCTCATTGTACACCATCTCAGGGTACACCATCTCAGGGTACATCTCAGTGTACACCATCTCATTGTACACCATGTCATTGTCACAGACTGTATTTAAAGACAATCTCCCGTGTAGAAACAACCCCCCCACCCTCTTAACTTTCACCCTTTAACCCCCCCCTCCCGAAATAATGGCCGTGTCATAGAACACGGGAAAACGCCTTCCCTGTATCCCCCCCCTGTCCACCTGCTGGCACTCCGAATTTAATGTCTATTGTCCACCAACGGCCAAGTGAATCTCTGGACGTAACCGATCATTTTTGATTACGCATCTTACCTGACCGTATCCGGTCATTTATAAGGTACCCTGCCCGGTCGCTCGATAGTTGAATGTATTCTATAGAACCCGCACCTTTGTTTAACCACTGACATGGATTGATGTGGGAAAGAGAGTGGAAGAATGGGCCCAACTGTATATAAGGAGGAGAGATTTTCTAATCGAGGTTCATTCCCTTGCGGGAGACCATACGGTTCATTCCCCACGCGGGGTCCTCCACGTACGGGTCTGTTTATACTCCCGACTGTAAACAGCTCTTTTTAGAGCTATATTTTTATACGTATGTTGACAAGATTGTAACTTAGCAGACAGCTAAAGCTCCTTCCAGAGCTATATACATATATACATCTACGTTGAATAAAGTCAGTGTTTGTTATTATATTTGCACCCGACTTGAGTTTCTGCATCTGTTCGTCACGTGGCTGTACATAAATATAAATATTTGACCTCACGCATTCGGCTCAGTTCCTAGATTACCTCATAGACAACGGCCATCACAATAGGCTACTTGCCAGCTTGTGACAGTCATTGTACACCACCTCAGTGTACACAATCTCAGGGTACATCTCAGTGCACATCTCATTGTACACCATCTCATTGTACACCATCTCATAGTACATCTCATAGTACATCTCATAGTACGCCATCTCAGTGCACATATCAGTGTACACCATCTCAGTGTACACCATCTCAGTGTACACCATCTCAGTGCACATCTCAGTGTACACCATCATAGTGCACATCTCAGTGTACACCATCATAGTGCACATCTCAATGTACACCATCTCAGTGCACATCTCAGTGTACACCATCATAGTGCACATCTCAGTGTACACCATCTCAGTGCACATCTCAGTGTACACCATCTCAGTGCACATCTCAGTGTACACCATCTCAGTGCACATCTCAGTGTACACCATCTCAGTGCACATCTCAGTGTACACCATCTCAGTGCACACAGTTTTGAGGACCGCTGCTCTAGTCAGTGAGGAATATATCTCACTCAGCTCTGGAACTGACAGACATGGTAATGTCTCTTGATGCCATCTGACATTTATGGGAGAAATGAGTAACATGACATGGGCGGTCCCTTCATACCCACAGATGTCCTTCACCTTCTCGAGAAACTTCACGTGACTCAGTCAGGGCCGTCATTCAAAATTAAATTGAGCTGTGGATTGTACTAGAGGTGGTGGGGTGTGGGGGGGGGGAGGGGGTATGAAGCAGGAAGAAAGTCGAAAGAGTCAAAGAGAAAAAAAAATGAAAACAAATGACCATCTATTTGACCACATATATGACCACTTATTTGACCATCTATATGATCATCTATTTGTATATCTTTCTCGAAGCATTTAAAAAAAAAAGAAATTGACCGAAATGTGACTTTTTTTTTTCTTCTGAAAATGGTGTAAATAATAAACACATAGGGAATCAAAAATGGTATTAATAAACTACTAATACAAAGAAGTATATTAAAAACACAAAAAAACAACCACAACAAACACATATACTGTATATATCTAAAGATGGCTGCCATGCACTCTCCATAGAAGATAGGATTTTATTTTACATCTAAATTAAGGGGAGGGGGGGGCGTTTACGGCAATGTCATCGAAAAACAAACTGATTTATTGACTAGACAGACGTCAAACCTACATCAAACATATGCCGTATTATTCAAGTACTAGTTGTACCCTGCAAAACTTTTGCATAGAGTTACATCCCCTTTGGCTTGATCGGTGGTAGGCGAAGTTATTTTTTGGTTTCGGGCAGATCCGATTTTTCTTTTTATGATTGTATTTTAAACTAGAATACTGTTGTATTAATTCTTTACTTTCGATTTAACGCAGAGCCCAAATCGCTTTTATATATATATATATATATATATATATATATATATATATATATATATTATTATTATATAATAATCATATACTTAATTATAACTGGGGTCTGTCAGACTCGAAACCTTCATGACTACATCGTCTGATGTGCACACTAGCACTGAGTCTGTTTTACTGAACAATCACTGCATTAAACGTAAAAAAAAATAAATCTGAAACAGTTCACTGAAAGAGAGTGATTCATTAAACAACTCATGACTCGCGAGCTCAAAGCAGTCACTGTTCAATTTAAATTTAATCGCTATCAGCAGTCCACACATACTTTTAAAGTGTCCTATTTGATTTCTTCAAAGGAACATTATCTTCATTACAGACCATCGTTGTGGGGGTGGGGGGGGCGTGTCTGTTTGTTTGTTCGTTGGTGTGTACTGTGTGTGTGTTTGTGGTACTTTTTTTGGGAGTGGTGGGGTGGGGGGGGGAGGATTGATGAATTAATCTATCTCTGAGATCTGTGTGTCATAAACCTCCAGTTTTATTAAACTGTGATTGTCCCGAGGGACCGGGGGGGGGGGAGGGGACCAGGCTGTGTTATCAGCAGATCTTGAAATTAACACATACACACACACACACGCACACACACAAATGAAATCACTTTTCTCTATTAGATTTACTTGGTACTATTTAACAGTTAGCTCCCCTCCTAAAGCTCGACACACTTCTGTCCCTTTTTTTTTTTAATTGTTATAGTTTTATTTTTTTTGTCCTTTCCGAAAAAGTTTTAATTTTCTTGTAACACGGACATGTATCGTAAATCTAAGGGTACAGGGACTTAATCAAATCTCTCGAAACTTTAAATAATGAGTTCCCTCCCCCTGTTTTATTGACTCTTTTTTTTTTTTAATGGAAAGACAACTGAAGAGTAAGGAAAATCGCCAGAGATTTTGAAATGGGGGATTTGATTTTTCAGCCCTTGGTTTGTTTACAATATTTTCTTATTCCTTAAAGTGCACTTTCTGAAATTTCTTTTTTTGCTTAAAGACAATAAAATAGATGCATACTTTATAAAGAAGGTAAAATTCAACATTCTCGTAAAATATTCATTTGCTAATGTTATAGTTGGAATGTGTTATGAAAAAGTAAACAACCAGAAACTAGTGAATAGTTTATAATGGTCAGTGGTCAACTAAAATCAACTTTACATTGTGTCCGAAACATGGTAATGTCGGTGGAGTATTTACAATTTTAAAAAAAAGATGAAAATAGCGAAAAATAAAATAATTTTTTGACACACAGATAAAAAAAAATGAAATGAGGCTAAGGCTTTATTAACAGACAGACGCATTCGTTAGACCTTATGACCTCATTAGCGCCATTGACAAGGGAAGAAACTCCAGACATCGCCAACTCACTCCTTGTCTTCTCCCTGTCTGTCGTTTTCTTATTCGCTCATTTTTTTCTTTCTTAACGCATGAAATTTTTGTCGGAAAGTCATACACAACAACTCGGTGGTAAATTAAAAACTTTGTTTAGTGCGCGAGTGGGGAAAAAATGAGAGGGAAGAGTATGAGAAACGAAACAAAAAGATTTAAAACAAAAATGAGATGCCGGGTTGCGCTCAATTTTAGTATCATTATTGGAATATTCTCTCCCCTTTTGTCAGGCAACCCGTATTAAACAAGAGGTCAAAGCTTCCTTCCTGTCTCAAGGGAGATTATCCAAGTCAGTCTGTTTCATAAACGAAGCGTTCTGGTTGCCAGTCCGAGGTAGCCAGATTTTTTGACACAAACAGATATCGATCAGTCATTTCAAATGTAATAAAATAAAAATAAAAAGAAACATAAAAAAAAGAGGAAGACTAAAAGGCAGAAAGGAAGATTCAAATAGATTATTGCGAAGTTAATGTCTGTTTTTTGAGGATGACAATGTTACATTTTGATTAAATGTTGAATTTTTGATGTTATAAATTAGTGATGTGGGAACGAAACAAGGTTTTATTTAGTTAAAACTTTTAGTTGTATACCAGCCTTTTTGATGTTAACATTGATGGGACCTTTTTGATGTTAACATTGATGGGACCTTTTTGATGTTAACATTGATGGGACTTTTTGATGTTAACACTGATGGGACTTTTATGTTAACATTGAGGCGACCTTTTTGATGTTAACATTGATGGGACCTTTTTGATGTTAACATTGATGGGACTTTTTATGTTAACATTGATGTGACCTTTTTGATGTTAACATTGATGTGACCTTTTTGATGTTAACATTGGTGGGACTTTTTATGTTAACATTGAGGCGACCTTTTTGATGTTAACATTGATGTGACCTTTTTGATGTTAACACTGATGGGACTTTTTATGTTAACATTGATGGTATCTTTTTGATATTAACATTGATGGGACTTTTTATGTTAACATTGATGGCACTTTTTATGTTAACATTGATGGGATCTTTTTGATATTAACATTGATGGGACTTTTTTATGTTAATGATGATGGGGCTTTTTGATGTTAACGATAAAGGGACCTTTTGATGTTTGTGCATAGAACACTCAACTGATTCTGTTTAGCTGACATCCATATTGGCTTAATACAAAACTTATTGTGTTGATTCCCCTCTAAATTATTCTATGTATTATGCCTTGGGTTGGGTAGAGTTCTTTATTCACACGTTCTATTCTTTTAGGGGGTGCAGCCGGAAATTCAGGGGGCCCATGAGAAACTTTTAATAGGGGATCCTTATGACCCCTCCAAAGCCCCCTTCAAGATTATGGGGCCCCACTGACAAATGATTGGGCTCATTTCCCCATCACGACGGTCCTGACTGTGTACTTCACACAGATGTCATACTGACCGTTACGTACATGTGTTATTGTGTTCAAAATATACACAAGTGGCTTGGAGCTAAATCGCTAAATGTTTGGGGGGGGGGGGGACAACGACTATCATAAATCGATAATTCCTACCGGTAGGGGTGGTGGTGAAGTGGGGGGGGGGAGCATATTGTCCCCGACTCCCATAAAACGACGCCAGACACTCCAATGTACTATTTCCACGGTTGCTACGCACTGAATACTAGTGGATATTATAGACCTAATGTAAAATATTTTACACAGATGACCAATGACCATATTACACGTCTCATCATACATTAATTGTTAGATAGTCGATAGCACGTAAATGTCGTGTTGTTGTTGTTGACATGTAGTTTTTATAAGATATTTTGTACAGTATCGTAAAGCAGTCTGAAGTCTTTAGAACTAACTACACCTTACATTGTGAAATTTTTTTTTGTCATTTAATAAACTTTACATTTTAAATTTTAATCCTGGGGGGGGGGGGGGGGGGGGAGTTTAACATTTTCTTAAACCTACATAATTCATCGAAATTAAAAACAAAAGCCTTTTTCATTTCATTTCATTTTTTAAAAAAAAAATGTAGAAAAAATATATTTGGTCTTTTTAACACAAAAAATCTGTCCACTCCAGACATGCGTCATCCAGCGAGCGAGAGGATTTAAAGAAACGAATTGCCGCCATAAATCTCATTATTTTGACAGTTGCTGTAAAAACGTACAGCTTCTGGCTGAACATCGATTGTCGACCCTAGATTGTCGATTATTGCCCCTGGACTTATCCTCAAAAATTTTTTTTAATCAAAACAAAAAATTATTTACTTCGCTGAAATCATTGACTGTATTGTGTGATACATTTTATTTTTCTGTGTCGGTTCTGTATCCAGTAAACAAACCATATCCGGTCATAATTAGAATGTGATTGAATCTTATCCTTCATAATATCAGTTAAAGAACTAATAATTGATTGTTTATTGTTATATTTTTGTTTATGGTCTTAACTGTAATTTAATCTTTAAGTGAAACAGTGGTCATTTTTTGCAAAGACTGCCAAAGTTACCGGTGTTTTCTTTCTCTTCTGTCCGAATTCAATTATAATGCAATTACATACCGTCCTTTCGACCCACACACACATACAAACACACACACACACAAACACTCGCTAACTAAAGGTTTAAATTTTAAACAACCTGGTCGGTTGCTCTGGCAACAGCTTCCTGGTGGATTTTTTTTCTCTTCAATGTTTAAAATTCAAGAAAACAAAATCCATCCCAAAAAAAAAGGAATTATGAAAAAAAAATATGGTCCAATATAATAACAGGTTCAAGGGGAACAATTCAATTTTTGATATTTCTTTGTTTCTAAAATATCAACTCAGCTCTAAATAAAACCAAAACAAATGTTTTCTTTCGACAATGTTAGGAACATAAACCCTTTTTTTTTTACGATGGTGTAATTATTTGAACTCACAAGAAAAGATCACGAAAAAACCGCTGTACAAGCTTTACACACTTTATGAAATAAGCTTATCTTAAAACCACACAATTATACCCAATCAAACTGCTTGAATATACCTGATACTTCTTTAAATCACCGTGGTGGGCCTATACACAACAATGGGAACAACTTCAATACGGATTTAGACAAAAGAGTTTCCTTCTATTGGGGGGTTGCATTTTTAACACTTAAATAAAGTAAGTTGGGAGCTTGGCTTGACCATGACCTTGGGTTACGTAACATGGTCAACTAAGATGGGTCACTCGTTTGGGAGGGGAAGTTTCACCTGTCGGTGTAGAGAGGAGGGGGCGGTGAAGGTGGGGATTCTAAACGCTACACATGGACAGGCCAAAATGGACAGGCCAAAATGGACAGGCCAAAATGAAGAGACTCTGCTGGCGACCTCACACGATAATGGTATGTCTGGATTGAAGACAAAAAAAATATATTTTTAACATCCTAAGGTTAATTTAACCGGCTTGCCAAAAACATCCAATTATTCAATATTTTCAAAATGCTTCATCTTTTTCTATTAATAACATAGAATCTTCACTTCAAAAGGTACACATCATTATTGTTTAAAACGTTTTCATTTTTAATCACCATAAGAGTTTCTTAAGTCATTTGGATTAAGGGGGGGGGGGGGTGAGGGCT
Source organism: Bulinus truncatus (assembly GCA_021962125.1). Lineage (NCBI taxonomy): Eukaryota > Metazoa > Mollusca > Gastropoda > Planorbidae > Bulinus > Bulinus truncatus. The sequence continues at coordinate 1,112,496 of JAGDYQ010000048.1, read as the reverse complement.
TTATTCAATACCGATTTAATCAGTCGATGGAATTCGCCAGTTTATAGCCTCCAACTCCGGAAGTGACGTCCAACCTCAGCTGACCTTCAGCTCCTTAACTGAAGTGGAAAAAAGTCATGCATAACCAATTAGCGGCCGCACCCCTGTTTCGTGGTCCTTCGTCTATCACAATGGACAACAACGTGATTATAAAGACTGGACAGTGGTCATAAGGAGCTTTGATTAAGACGAGCCTTTGGTCTGGCACACACACACAACTGTCCCTCACGCTGTCCTCACTATGTGTGTGTGGGGAGGGGGGAGGAGGAAGGACCGTTGCTCAGTCTGTGCTGGTCGTGAGCAGGAATGAGAGGGGGGTGGGTGGGGGTGGGGGAAGGGTGCGCGTGTGGCACAGGCTGTTGCCGGCCATTGTTTACAGCTTTAAGCGATTGATTTCGTTGTCCGGCTGACAGGGTCAGTGCCTGCATGTTGAATGACCACCTCGGATCTATTTCCGGTGTCATCTCTACTCTCCTTATCTCCTCCTCCCTCCCTACTCTTAGCCCTGCTCTATCATTCCTGATGTCTCTCTCTTTCTATCACATCACATACCGTCTTCGTAACGATACTACTGTCACACTGATGTGAACTTGTCACATCAGGTGTCACATTACGTCACTGCCGTTTCACTTTAATGTCACAGTAATGTCAGTAAAATGTCAGTAAAATGTCGCAGCGATGTAAGTATAAAGTCACAGTGATGACAGTAAAATGTCACAGTAATGACAATAAAATGTCACAGTAATGACAATAACATGTCACAGTGATGTCAATAAAATGTCACAGTGATGACAATAAAATGTCACAGTGATGTCAGTAAAATGTCACAGTGATGTCAGTAAAATGTCACAGTGATGTCAGTAAAATGTCACAGTGATGTCAATAAAATGTCACAGTGATGTCAATAAAATGTCACAGTGATGACAATAAAATGTCACAGTGATGTCAATAAAATGTCACAGTGATGACAATAAAATGTCACAGTGATGTCAGTAAAATGTCACAGTGAAGTCAGTAAAATGTCACAGTGATGTCCGTTAAATGTTACAGTGATGTCAGTAAAATGTCACAGTGATGTCAATAAAATGTCACAGTGATGTCAATAAAATGTCACAGTGATGACAATAAAATGTCACAGTGATGTCAATAAAATGTCAGAGTGATGACAATAAAATGTCACAGTGATGTCAGTAAAATGTCACAGTGATGTCAGTAAAATGTCACAGTGAAGTCAGTAAAATGTCACAGTGATGTCCGTTAAATGTTACAGTGATGTCAGTAAAATGTCACAGTGATGTCAATAAAATGTCACAGTGATGTCAATAAAATGTCACAGTGATGACAATAAAATGTCACAGTGATGTCAATAAAATGTCACAGTGATGACAATAAAATGTCACAGTGATGTCAGTAAAATGTCACAGTGATGTCAGTAAAATGTCACAGTGAAGTCAGTAAAATGTCACAGTGATGTCCGTTAAATGTTACAGTGATGTCAGTAAAATGTCACAGTGATGTCCGTTAAATGTCACAGTGATGTCCGTTAAATGTCACAGTGGTGTCAGTAAAATGTCACAGTGAAGTCAGTAAAATGTCGCAGCGATGTAAGTATAAAGTCACAGTGATGACAGTAAAATGTCACAGTAATGACAATAAAATGTCACAGTAATGACAATAACATGTCACAGTGATGTCAATAAAATGTCACAGTGATGACAATAAAATGTCACAGTGATGTCAGTAAAATGTCACAGTGATGTCAGTAAAATGTCACAGTGATGTCAGTAAAATGTCACAGTGATGTCAATAAAATGTCACAGTGATGTCAATAAAATGTCACAGTGATGACAATAAAATGTCACAGTGATGTCAATAAAATGTCACAGTGATGACAATAAAATGTCACAGTGATGTCAGTAAAATGTCACAGTGATGTCAGTAAAATGTCACAGTGAAGTCAGTAAAATGTCACAGTGATGTCCGTTAAATGTTACAGTGATGTCAGTAAAATGTCACAGTGATGTCAATAAAATGTCACAGTGATGTCCGTTAAATGTCACAGTGATGTCAGTAAAATGTCACAGTGAAGTCAGTAAAATGTCACAGTGATGTCCGTTAAATGTCACAGTGATGTCAGTAAAATGTCACAGTGAAGTCAGTAAAATGTCACAGTGATGTCCGTTAAATGTCACAGTGATGTCAGTAAAATGTCACAGTGAAGTCAGTAAAATGTCACAGTGATGTCCGTTAAATGTCACAGTGATGTCAGTAAAATGTCACAGTGAAGTCAGTAAAATGTCACAGTGATGTCCGTTAAATGTCACAGTGATGTCAGTAAAATGTCACAGTGATGTCCGTTAAATGTCACAGTGATGTCAGTAAAATGTCACAGTGATGTCCGTTAAATGTCACAGTGATGTCCGTTAAATGTCACAGTGATGTCCGTTAAATGTCACGGTGAAGTCAGTAAAATGTCACAGTGAGAAAGAAAGAGAGAGAGTAAGAGAGAGAGAGAGAAAGAGAGAGAGAGAGAGAGAGAGAGAGAGAGAGAAAGAAAAAAAAGAGAGAGAATCAAGAAGAGAAAAATGGACAGAAATAGACGGATGAGTATTCAGTGAGGAGGGACACGGTGAGAGGGAAAGAGAGAAATAAAAAGATGTAGAAGAAGAGATTGACAGATGGAATGAGAAAGTTTTGGGCTCTAACTGATTAACATAGTGAAGGATTGTGGAGTTTTCAAAAGGAATTGAACAACGGAAGAGCGTGGGAGAATAAGGACCAAGATTGGTGTCATTCAAATATTATTGGTTAAGATGGAAAGTATATGACCCAGGGTCGGTCCGATTGAGCCCAATTTATCAGGCCCCGGTTTTTAAAAAAAAAATGTATTACGATATATGTAAGTGAAACCTTAACAGACCAAGATAAATTCAATCTTATATGCGTTGGCCATTTTGAAGGAAATCAGTCCATCGGCTTAAGTCCGTCCTTGGCAAAGTTCCGTAGACAGAAGATAACGAGATCAAACAATTTATTATTGGCAGACAGTGAATGTGTGTCATTCATTACCTGCGATGCATTTCTAATTGTATTACTGTACGATATTTGTTTTTTTTTTGTTTTTTTTTAAAAAAAAAAAGACCTTTATCAAATGGGTCGACAATAAGTCTGAGTAGATATTTTGTCAAGCCCCGGGGGTCTCAACCTGTGGAACGAGTACCCCCCCCCCCCCAACGGGTACCGGTAAGCTTATGCAGGGGTACCAAGGAACAAATAATATTTGTTTAAAACAAGGAAAATTTTAAAGATAATACGTGTGAAGGCGACCGGTAGGTACTTTGGGGGGGGGGGGGGGTACAGTCGCGAAAAATGCTGAGAACCACGGATTGAAAGTGTAAGTTGAAATATTCAATATCCGAAATTAAAGAAAATAATTTCATTTACAAAATAATGAACATTGTTTCAACTCTTGATGTAAAGTTATACTTCGGTAAGAAGGAAAGAATCATAAATTAGAGATATTTGACTGCACTTTCACCTAGGTTGGTCAAGATAACAGACCAGGCTTTCCACACCCCATACTTCCCTACCTCCCCCACCCCACTGAAGAGAAATTTGAGCATAAATAAGAATGGTCACTAAATTGTATAGTGCGATATATTTGGCAACTTTCCATTTCTAATTAAAATAATATATATTTTTTTTTTTTAAAGTTGATTTGGTCACACACACTTTACAAAAACCTGGCATACATTGTTTCGTACTGTATTTATTGGTTATTCTGCCAATGTGTCTTACAAATATATTTTATATATATACAAGATCCGTTTGGTTAAATATAAATATTTCTTCCTAATATTGAAACAATCATTACTTGTTCAAATTAATAAACCCCAAACTATATCACAAGAAATATTAAATCTCCGCAATATCGACAAGACGTTGGGCCTCAAATTTACATTTCATAAATAATTTTTTTTTTTTTGTATTTACCTCAGGTCGAAGTAATTTACAACACAAAATAAAAAAAAAATCAACTTGCAAAGACCAAAAATAGACCTGCTCCGAACATCATCGATTGTCAATGATCAAACACACACACACACACACACACACACAATAAACACACACACACACACAATAAACACACACACACAATAAACACACACACACACACAATAAACACACACACACACACACACACACTTGCACTGTTAACCCTAACCCATCTTCTTTCCCAAATCACCCATTTTATTTTAGTTTATTAATTTTTCATATGCATCGCCCGGGCCTTGTGTTCTAGATGGCACGCACTAAAGCGCGCATGCGCAGAGCACTGGTTTTTTTTTCTGTGTTGTTATTATCATGTGGAGTTTTGAATTTTTTTGTATTATTTTTTGTTTGTGTGGATAATTACAGAAAAATGTGACGCACGGGGAAACGAGGTACCAATATGAGGAGTGGGGGGGAGGAGGGGGGTAATCTCATCAGCCATTAAGGTAATGAATGGATTAGATCCGGGTCGTGGAGTACATGGCAGGCGGTGGAGTGGACAGTGTCTTACTGTCAGGTTATTGATCTGTGCCATATGTTATGACACTGAAGTGTGTATTGTATCACAAGTCTTTTCAGTTGTATGTGCATATATATATATATATATATATATATATATATATATATATATATATACACTGTATATAATGTCACATCGTTAGTTTACTTATGATGACACATCAACATTTTGTCATTGTGATAGATGACATTTGACAGATCGGACTGAAAGAAAAAAAATATAAACAGTTCAGCTTTAAAGACACATCTAGAATCTGGGTGGACTTATGGACACCCGATCCGGACCCAGGGCCCCTCCAGTAGGGTCATGCAACTAGAGCCCAGCCATTAGGAGAATCGGTGGGGCACATTATTCTATATAGCAATGAGTTAGCGATCAGTGGATGTGTGTGTGGTCATAGGTGGTCCCATTTTGTATAAATCTTCAGGGCCCCAAGTAACAATTACAGTGGCCCTATCCCCCTATGGTCTACCATGTTGCACTGATTGAATACGTCTTCTGATTTTATTTAACAAGTTTTTACGATAATAGGGTGCCGTATGACGGTGCCTTGGCTAACCATTGAGGCGCCCTGTGCGAGTTACATTTTTTTTTTGTTTTGGCGCCCTCGACAAATCTAAAAAGTGTGAAAACAATTAACAGCGCTCCTTCGGCGCGTCTTACTAGATCGGCGCCCTGTGTGGCGGTACAACCCGTAGTACCCTCCTGACGCCACTGCTATTCACCAACAGCATCCACTGGCTACAAACGATATTCACCAACAGCATCCACTGGCTACAAACGATATTCACCAACAGCATCCACTGGCTACAAAAACGTGATTAAACTGTCTCGCAACCAGGCTTATAGTAATTTTACAGGAAACAAACTTTAACTGACTAAATGGACCTTTATATGATAGATGCTAAAAAAACACAGGAGTTTTGGATTAACGAAAAAAATCTGGCATGAATCATTGACAAAACATGAACGCTTGTTGATACCGAATTATCTTTTATTTTTTTTTTTAATTGTTAGGTTCAATTGGACGCTTGGCAGAACCAAAAAAGAACAAATACGATGAATGTTTCATTTGTGTAAAATGCACGTTGACATTTTGACGTAACTCGGATATAAACATGGATTGTATGACATTTGAAATCACATGACATTTAGAATCACGTGACATTTGCTCGATGACAGCCATTGTTTGTTGTTTTGTTTTTTTTAGCTCAGACCTTGCGTCATTTCCCGATTCACTAGTTCGGAACATTCTTCACGTTATTTTTTTTTTTGGGCGCGTGTTTTTAGCCGAAACATATTTAAAAGTTATAAAAATGATTTCATGAATGTTTGTATGTGCGTATGTGTGTGTGTGTGTGTGTGTGTGTGTGTGTGTGTATTGTATCGATCTGCGTCGGACTGATGATTGCTAGAATTGATCGTATCGCCAGGTAGATTGTTATTTGTTTGTTACTGAAGGGCCATAGGCAGGTAAACAGAAGCCTAGCTCCAGAGCAAGTGGCTGGTAATATATATATATATATATATATATATATATATATATATATATATATATATATGGCGGCTGAAATTGCCGGACGGGGTCCCCCTCCCTCGAAGCTGGCAATAAGGATGTCATTGAACTGATTTATTTCTGTCTCTGTTATCATTTATTTTGTTATCGAAGTATATCTTTTAACTATACATACACACATACACACATACACGCACACACAAATACACACACACAAGTACACACACACACATACACACACATACATACATACATACACATACACACACATACATACATACATACATACATATACACACATAAATACATACATACATACATACATACATAGATACATATACACATACACATACACACTCACACATACATACATACACACACACATACACACACACATACACACACACACACATACATACATACATACATATATATGTATACACACACATACATACATCAAAGTAAATAACTTTAAACAAAATTCTTTTGATATTGTTTCCGCCAATCCAAGGACGTTTATGTGTGTCTGTCTGGTTGTCTGTGTCTGTCTGGGTGTCTGTGTCTGTCTGGGTGTCTGTGTGCGTGTTTAAATGCGTGTTGGTATATGTGTATGTTTGTGTCTGCGTGTCTGCGTGTCTGCGTGTGTGTCTATAAATATCTGAGTGTATGTCTGTGTCTATGTGATGCATCAGATCCCGGCATATTTAAAACACACACACACACACAATATGAAGACGTGGTCACGTCAAACTTGATCGTCAAAGAGTTAACAAGAAGCGACAATAAGAACAAAAATGGAGGAAAAAAAAGATAACGAATCCTTGCGCTTATCTACCACATGTCAACTCACTGACATAAAAACAAAAAACCAAGAGTGTCCTTAAAAGTCTTTCATGTACACCCACTCCCCCCACCATCCTGTCATCCACAACGACTGCCCACAACAAACCCCCCTCCCCGCCTTTTTATTTAAAAAGAACAAAACAAAATAAATAAATTGCTATAACAAACGACCATAATCATCGTTATCATCATCAATGACAAAAATCTTTACTGCTATAACGACATCCACCGTTGTGCCACCGTGGTGCAGCGCGCGGGATTTTCAACGCCTCCCCCCCCCCCCACCACCACCAACCCCCACCCAGCTCCGTCAAAAGACAAAGGATGACGGAAATGTGATTGTACATAAAGAAAGGTGAACTTGTGTGTGTGTGTGTGTGTGTGTGTTTGTGTGTGTGTGTTTATGCGCGTGTGCTTGTGCGCGTGTGTGTGTGCGTGTGTTTGCTCATGGAAAGGGGAGAGAAGTCCAGGATACAATCAGAAAGAGATTTACACCCGATGTAGTTATCCTCCCTTGTAATCTCATCGGCCACACAGCTTGATTTTTTTCAACGCAGATTTAAAAAGAAAGAAACCAGAAGATAAAAAACCCAGATCCATGTGTTTTTCTTGAACTAAGTTTTTTTTTTTTATTTTCTTGTGGTTTTCACCCCATGTAAACGATTTTATTGTTGTTTCAGTTTTAGCAGCGAAAAGCAAACAGTTAGCAACCAAAATGTGTTTACCGGTACTGCCAGAGACCGAGTTAAGACGTTTCATGCTATCCATTGATCCCAGCATCCAGCCACAATTCCATTAGTTTCTAATACCCAGCCCCTCCCTTCTACCTCCTCCCACCCCTCCCCCTCCATCACGGATGAGACAGCGTCGGCATCGAACAACATTCCGAGATGGGCTCGACCTGTTCAGAGACAATTTGAAAAAGATAAACTGTTAAACTGGATTTGAACTATTTATCCTCAGCGCCTTTTCCGGCCCACTTACAAGCGATTCGTTCCCCGTGATTGTCACGAAACAACTAAAAAGAAAAAAAAAAAACAGCAACGCAAGGATTTGAACCCCTTCCGCTGCGTCATTCTGATTCGGTTTTTTAACACATATTCGTCACTGGGCCATTTCATCAAACCGTGTATGACAGACTTTGTGACAGACAATAGATAAACTGATAACACCAAGCTAAGGCCTTTAGGTTTTCCCGTTAATATTCTACGTTTTGTGTGAGTTAAACTGGCAATTGTGTGTGTGTGTGTGTGTGTTAAACTTGCTATATTTGTGTGTATGTGTGTGATAAACTTGCTATGTTTGTGTGTGTGTGTTTAACTTGCTATGTTTGTGTGTGTGTGTGTGCTAAACTTGCTATGTTGTGTGTGTGTGTGTGTTAAACTTGCTATATTTGTGTGTATGTGTGTGATAAACTTGCTATGTTTGTGTGTGTGTGTGTGTGTGTGTGTTAAACTTGCTATGTTTGTGTGTGTGTGCTAAACTCGCTATGTTGTGTGTGTGTGTGTGTGTGTTAAACTTGCTATGTTGTGTGTGTGTTTAATTTGCTATGTTTTGTGTGTGTGTGTGTGTGTGCTAAACTTGATATGTTGTGTGTGTGTGTGTTTAACTTGCTATGTTTGTGTGTGTGTGTGTGTGTGTGTGGAACTTGCTATGTTTGTGTGTGTGTGTGTGTGTGTGTGTGGAACTTGCTATGTTTGTTGTTTATTCTCCTCCCATGTAACCACTTGCCGTAAAGTTCCAGTGTTTCTTTAGAAAGCTGTAGTTACCAACAGTTTATGTTTTCAGTAGACTCTGTCCTGCTCCTTTAGTGTCCCCTGGTCAGACGGTCATCACCGGAGAGCCATCACAATTACTTCCTATTGTCCAGTTCCTTCACCACCATCCTCCCCCTCCCCCACCCTCCATCAAGTGTGAATCCACCCCGTCCCTTCCCCCCCCCTCCTGTGTTTATTTTTCACTTCTCTGTCCAATTTGGCCAAATGCCCGTTCATTCTAATCTCGTCCTGGGCATTCGATTCCAAAGACCCGCCCCCACACCCTTTTTTTCCTGCCTCCCTCCCTCCCCTCAGACGTTTGAGAGCCAACAGGACCGTTGACCTCCAGCCCTCATCTCCCCCTCCCTCCCTCCCCTCCCGGTCAAAATGATCTGTAATATGGACCGGGTGGTTTAGGGGAACCTGTATTTACTGGCTTTTTGAGCACCTTAATGTTAGTCATTGTACCGACCGACCCCCCCCCCTCTCACTCTTAGCTCCCCCCCCCCAATGTCCCTCCTCCCAAGGTACTACTTTCATCACGTGATAGGGCTGAAGACAAGGTGAAGCGTTTTGTTTAACATCTAGTTTCAACAAAATGAATCAGCCGGAATGTCATGTTGGTCACCGACTAAATGTATGTCGGATTCATTATGTTGTTATCATTCCATCATACGCTGGTCAGACAGACACCTGTTGTTGTTGAAATAGACTACTAAAGAAATTATTTCAGTCACATAAATTTGGGGGCCTAAGACCCAAGGGTTTATCTTCTCATGTTGGATTTTTTTTTTTTAAAGAAAGTAAGAATACTTGGCAGTTAATGAGAAAGTTACAATGATTTTAAAATAAGTGTTTAAAGGGTGTTTAAAGGGTGTTTAAAGGGTGTTTAAATGTGTTAAAAGGGTGTTTAGAGAGTGTTTAAAGGGTTTTTAAAGGAAGTTTAAAGTGTGTTTAATGGTGTTAAAAGGGTGTTCAAAGGGTGTTTAAAGGGTGTTTATAGTGTGTTTAAAGGTGTTAAAAAACGCTTCTTTTCGGTATGAAAAGTTTTAAAGGTTTCATTCCCCCCCCCCAAAAAAAAAGACCTATGTTCAACTTACTAGTGTCAGTAATACAAGTGTCAGTAATACAAGTGTCAGTAATACAAGTGTCAGTAATACAAGTGTCAGTAATACAAGTGTCAGTAATACAAGTGTCAGTAATACAAGTGTCAGTAATACAAGTGTCAGTAATACAAGTAAGTTTTTTTTTTACCAATTAAACCCCCACCCCCACTATTTAATTTTGCCTTTAATGAGAATATTTCTAGTCATACACGTTTCTTAAAGACACATATAATCCAAAAAAAAAAAGAACAATTATCTTTTTATAACAGACAAGGAACTTGAGCGAATTCCTTCTAGTGGACAATCGTTACATTATATCCCACCATACAAGACATTGCACTGCAGACTGCTGTTGCATGGTCCAATTGAAGCGCCAATATTTATGTATATCACAAGTACTCAGTACGATCTACCTATCACAGGTGACGGGGATGGTCGTGTGGTAAGGAAGGCGCTGGGTTGTTGGCCTGGTCGGTGAGAAATGAGGGGACCCAGATAATTTCTCAGGTCATGGTAAAAGTGTTCCTTCATGTCTCCCGTGGTGCCTCCATGGTCGTTGCTCTAACGGATATGGTTGGAAGGATGAAAGAATATAACAATAAAAAACAGTCCCATAGTGGTTTACGCGACCTCAGAGATGAATATATCATTCTTACAGGAGCTTAACGTATTCACTGTCCACTGGTCATCTATGGTCAACCAGTGGACATGAAACTTCACCGATTTCACAACAGTATACCGACCTACTAGCGGACATCTACAACATCAGAGATGTTTAATATTTGTATGATTCATATCGATTAGACTGATTGGACTGACCGATCCATTTTATTTGTACATATCCACGTATGGACATGCATGAACTTATCCTCTACATTTATTGAACTGTCCAATGCAAAAGATGGTGGCCACACTGTCTATAGTGTTATTGCTAGGTCTAATTAACGGGTTGGATCTCCTGAAAATGCCGGACCTGATGCAGCAGTGTTTGACAATACAGGAAATCGGGTCCTAGAAATAGATCTAGTCTCAAATGCAAAAGCGAGAAGGCATTTGGGCGCTACAGACTTATAATGGCCAATGTCGTGTTAAATTCGTACCCAGTTGACCGCTGTTTGAGCAGTGCATTCTACGGTCAGTAGTCAGTACCCACACTTGCCATATGCTTCATTATTATATTATAATGTAAATGGGCTCATTGTCCACTCGTTTTTAACCCCCCTCCCCCACATCAAGAACACGAAGACTGGCCATTTTGAAAGGGTAGAGACAGAGAGAGAGAGAGAGAGGGAGCCACGACCCTGACCACCGGTCATCATTAGTAACCAAATCAGCCAACGATTTTGTAGGTTAAAGCCCGCAATCAGCGGTTTTCACTCTAAATCTAATATCCTGTCCCGAGCCTTACAGCTGCCCTGACCGTTGGTCACTGGCGTGATTCGGTCATTGCTACGTCCCTGGTCACTGCCGGTCAGAGGAGATTCTGGCTGCAGGAAAGGGAGAGAGAAAAAAAATAGGAAAAGAAAGACGAAGAAAAAAAATTGTCAGGGGAGTCACTGACCAGTACTGACCACATCATGTTGGTCAAGACAAGACATAGATAGTTTGTTCTCTTCGAGTTGAATCCGAGTCTTTTGGCGTCTTGTTTTCACTCTTGAGGGACAAGAAACTTAAAACAGGGAGAAGAGAAAACCCTAGAAAAAATAGATTGTCACAATTATCAAGGCGTGTAACGCAATTATTAGGGCCGTAATCGAATTAAGTCCGGAGTGGGAACTGGACAATTGTTTCCAGCCAGAATATAGACCAGGAATTTTTTTTTTATTTTGTTAAATATATTTTATGGGGGAAGGAGTTGCGCTTCGCTATTTTAATCAAAATGAAGAAGAAGTGTTAGAAATCTGGTTTTTTAATGTTTTAGCCGGGAACAGAATAAAATCAATGAAGATTTCTATAAATATTTAGTGAACTTCTTATTTTCTTGATTAAGTTGGGTTTTTTATTTTAAATCGTGTACTGTAGTCCAGTTGAAAGATGCTGGTAGAGAGAGAGAGAGAGAGGGGGGGGAGTTAGAGAGAGTGAGAGAGTGTGGGAGATAAATGGAGAGAGAGGGAGAGATATAGAGAGAGGAGGACAGAGAGAGAAAGAGGGAAGAGAGAGGCGGGGGCAGAGATAGAGAGGAGAAAGAGAGAAGAGAGAGGAAGAGAGAGAGGGGGGAGATAGAGAGAAGGGGTGATTGAGAGACAGGGGGAGAGAGACACGGTGAGAGGAATAGAGAGAGGGGGAGAGAGAGGCGAGGCAGAGATAGGAGAGGGAGAGAGAGAGAGAGAGATAGAGAGAGAGAGAGAGAGAGAGAGAGAGAGAGGAGAGAGATAGCTTGAGAGAGATAGAGATGAAGAGAGAAATGACATACAAAAAAAAAAGACCAAAGAAAAGAAATTCAGAGAGAGATACAAGTTGACACGCTGAGAGACAGACAGACAAAGAATCAAACAATAAAATGACGAAAGAACACAAATGTAACAGAAAGTAATTGAGAAGGATAGACCGAAAAAAAAGGGACAAAATAGAAAGAGAAAAGGAAAAACAAAACAGAAGAAAGAACGAAAGAAGGAAAAAGAGATACCTTCAAATAAATCAACATGTCATTTTTTGTTATGATTGAGTGTTTGATGCAAGACTGTGGGTATGTGGGGCGGACTGCGGGTGAGTGGGGCGGACTGCGGGTATGTGGGGCGGACTGTGTCCATCGCTCAAGAGTTCTTGTAGTGACACGCCCACCATGTAATTTGTGTACCTCTGGTATACTGCATAGACGTAAAGAATAACCCAAGAAAAAGTAATCACCCATGACTATCAGAAATAAAAGAAATACAAAATACATTCCCATCAAAAAAGTCATGAAGCTAATGAGAAATCTTTCATTAAAAATTTACAAAAAAAAAAAAACAAACCAAAGTAAGAGCTATTTATAAAAAAATGTACTGAAAAGTAAAAAAAAAAAAAGAATAATTCATAATATCATACAAATATATTTAAGCGTTGGCAGCAATCTAAGTACAGTATTATTTATGTATCAATTGCTTCGTATCAACTCAAGTAACGTCACATTTAGTTAATCATATTATTATCACCCTCGCTTTTAGTTTTAGTAATGATAGTCGATACAAAATATTAATCTGATATAATGAATTATTTTCTTCCCGTTTCAATGTTATTTTACAGAGCATCCATCTGTCTAGACTGGGCCAAAAAGCGAAATCAGAAACTTGTGAAACCACTTTAAGAAAGTCACATAGTTTAATAAATTGCTACTAGATATCGAGAGACACAAATATGAAACAAATAATTGAAGGTTTGTTTATTGTCTTCATCTGTTTGTTTTGTCTGATTTCAAGTAACTTTGTCTGCATGCGTGTTTGATTGATGGTAATGTGCGTGTGTGTGTGCGTGTGCGTGTGTGTGTGTGCGTGTGTGTGTGTGAGTGTATGCGTCGCTAGTGTAGTGTTTTAATGGCTTTGTGTGTATGTTTATGTGTATGTGTGTGTGTGTGTGTGTATGCGTCGCTAGTGTAGTGTTTTAATGGCTTTGTGTGTATGTTTGTGTGTATGTGTGTGTGTGTATGTGTGTGTGTGTTTGAATTCATTTATTTGTGTGTGGGATTATTAATCAATAGCTTTATGTTCACTTTTTATGTACTGTGTTTATACATCTTATTTTGACGGTGTTTGATAAGTTGCAGTCAATCGAAGTGACCTCGCCCCTCCCCCACCTTCTATCCCCAATTAGTCTTTTCATCAACTAGATGCCACGGGATATTCAGATGCCTTTAAGCCCCACCCCCACTCCACAACAACCCCCCCCCCTTAACCTGATAGATAACTTTTTCTTTGTTTTGATTTTTATCGAATTTCAACACAAATTTTGTTTTGGTTAGTTAGGCAATTAAACAAAAAAAAATATGGATGACAAATGTCCGGTTGTATAGACTTGGTTTATACACAACCCTATCCCCTCCAATTTCGTAATGCAAGCATTGATCATGTTCAAATTACTGTATTTCTGTCTCTCAGACAACATACATCATGAAAACATTCACCGAAGATCAGATTTTTAGTTTTTTAGATGAAAAAAAAATTAAAATAACAGTTAAAGAAAGAAAAAAAGTAGTAAAACAAAAACTGCAGCTTTTCCATCATTCCTTGTTTTCGCGCTGATCATCTTTTGATTCCTCACAAAACAGAAACATAAATCCCGTTCTTCATACCTCTTCCTCCCCTCTACCCTGCCTCAATCTTAAACAAAATATGTATACAGGTAAAAATTAAAAAATAAAAAGGGCCATCACTCCTCCCTAAAATTCATGCACCCAGAGTTCTCTTCCATGTAATTTCCCCGCCATCATCTCCATCAATCTCAATACGAGGCCAGGCTGACACGATCTGCTGCAGTGCGAAACCGAAAGTTGTAGTTTTTCAAAGTTGTGAGTGTTGTTGATGTTGTATTTACAGTGTTGGGCCGATTCATCAAAATAAAATGAACATTACATGTCACAGCTTTTTAACATTCAGGAACCACACATTTCTGACATTTATAGTACATTTAAAAGAAAACAAATATCTATTTATGTTATAAAAGAAATTATTTGAGCTTTAAAATGGGGGAAAAACACACTATCAACAACAAAACAACAACAATAAAATAAATAGGAGGGATAGAAGCAGGGCCGTTTTAAGGTCATCGTAGGCCCTAGGCACCTTCAAAATCGTAGGCCCTCCCCGATTTCATTTTTTAATAGTTTTCAAGAATGCACCGGCACTTATTTGCCATTTTGGCTTTCGTAGGCCCTTGAAAAGTCCGTAGACCCTAGGCACAGTGCCTATTGTGCCTATATGATAAAGCGGCCCTGGATAGAAGTGCCAAAGAATTGCCAAAAAAGTTGTGTATAATTTGAATGTCAGATAGTCATTTTTGAAGAAATCTGGCTGTTTGCTCCGACTAAATGCATCATCACTTGTAAACACGTGCTCCACTAATCAACCTATTTACACAGTATATAAAATTAAAAAAAAATTGTAAATCTTA
>JAGDYQ010000048.1:907577-1092577 GCA_021962125.1 Bulinus truncatus | reverse complement strand
GTGTTGTGACAGTATTACTTTGTGGGAGGGGGGGACCCTTCGCCTGAACGCTCTCGGCTGTTCCAGATTTATTGCAGTTGATTGCGTCTCAATTTGTGGCCGGCCAGCAGTCCAGGCAATATTACTTTTAGAGTTCTACAATAAAACAGGAAGACAGAAATCAAGTTTTTTTTTTTCTTCTTTATTATTGATAGAGTGTGATAACAGAAAGTGTGTGTATGTGTGTGACAGTGTGTGTGTGACAGACTGACTGTGTGTGTGACAGTGTGTGTGTGACAGACTGACTGTGTGTGTGACAGTGTGTGTGTGACAGACTGACTGTGTGTGTGACAGTGTGTGTGTGTGTGACAGTGTGTGTGTGTGTGACAGACTGACTGTATATGTGACAGTGTGTGTGTGTGTGACAGTGTGTGTGTGTGTGTGTGACATGGAACATTTGTATGTACTATGTGGGGAATAACTGTGTGAGAGAGAGAGAGAAAGAGAGAGACAGTGCGTGTGAGACAGACTGACAGTGTGTGTGACAGTGTGTGTGAAAGTGTGTGTGTGACATGGAACATGTGTATATGAAGATTAACTGGGGGGGGGGCTAAATATGTGTATTCAAGTGTGTGTGTGTGTGTGTGTGCAAGTAAATAAGTTCAAAAATGTGTGTTCAAGTGTGTGTGTGTATGTGCAAGTGTGTAAGTGTTCAAAATTGTGTGCTCAAGTGTGTGTGTGTGTGTGTGTATGCAATTGTGCGACAAAATTGTGTGCTCAAGTGTGTGTGTGTGCAAGTGTATGGACGTGCATTCACTTCCAGCTGCCACGTGTACCACAAAGGAAACAAACAAAAAATTATTCCAGATTAACAGATTCTGGTCAGTTTCGGCCGAGCGTGTCAGTTTTACAACTTTTAAACTAACGGCAATAACCACGTCCTGTGTCACAAATATAAATCATGTGGAAATTAGAGTGGTGGGTGGGGGGAAAGAGGGAGGGGTGGAGATCAGGAAACATACAGTGTGGCTCTAGGAAATTTGTCGGTCAATTATTGGATGCGGTGGCTCGAGGGTAGGCAATACCCGACCGCCAGGTGACTAATACCTTATCGACTAAACAATTATAAAGAAAAACCCTGGGTCAGATAGGTCAAATTGTCCTAGAGTTCATTGCCAATGTGTACTGAATGAATGGTTGGTAAATAGTTCTATATGCGGTATTTAAATAAACAACAATGGCCAAGATTTGTTCATATTAGCAGCTAATGCCCATGTTAGGTCAATGTTTTCAAACTAGTCGCCTTTCACTGACCCCCCCCCCCCATGTAATGGACGGATGGCTGGGCGGTGTAGATCGCTTGACTGTTGACCTCAGAGTCCCTGGTTCGATACTCGGGCGAGAACTAAGGTGAAATATAGTGTAAAGTAAACCAAGTCCACTTTACTTAAAATGAGTGTCTGACATATTTAGGGAAGTAATGGTGGATTGGCGTTGTGCTCACAACACAAACCCCTTCATATGCACCGCGGTTACAGAAACAGATGAATTCAACACTTCATCTGCCCCGATGGCTTATAAGACTTAATGAACTTAACTGTTGGTTTTGTATTTTTTTTTGCCTATCCTGAAGTAGATGGAGCTAACGGGGGAATCGCACATTACCAAAATAATCAAAAGCTGGGTTTGAACCCGAGTCATTCATTACGGTAGCTGGCCGCTGCACTACACGACCAACAACGAGTACTGGAAGAGAAACAAACGAACCCTCCATCTATAACATCGGCTCTCATTTTTTTTTTATCCGCGATGTACATCTAGAGGATGCGATCGTATGTCCTTGGGTAGCACTCGGAATTAAATTCTGTAAGAAATGAACTTGTTTTCATTATGTTATTATTAGTAATGCGCAAATGCTATACTTAAATACTATTATGTCGCTGCGTAACCCTGCATGACCTTTCCCGTACCCCCACGGGGTAGGCGTGGCACAGGTTGAGGATCGCGGTTCTATGGGTAACTCACTCGCTCTGAGAAGAGTCACGTGACGTTACACCCCAGACACAGAGTCACATGACGTACACTCTAGCCACAGAGTCACATGACGTACACTCTAGAAACAGAGTCGCATGACGTACACTCTAGCCACAGAGTCACATGACGTACACTCTAGAAACAGAGTCGCATGACGTACACTCTAGCCACAGAGTCACATGACGTACACTCTAGCCACAGAGTCACATGACGTACAACTCTAGCCACAGAGTCACATGACGTACACCCAAGCCACAGTGTCACATGACGTACACTCTAGCCACAGAGTCACATGACGTACAACTCTAGCCACAGAGTCACATGACGTACACTCTAGCCACAGAGTCGCGTGACGTACACTCTAGCCACAGAGTCGCATGACGTTCATCCTAGACACATATTTTACGATGAAGGCGATTTAACGTGTCATTTTTACAGGTTCTACTTTATCCCATGACATTAACTTATGAAAAGTCGTCCGAAAATTTAAGATTTTTTTTTTTATTTCAGTGACAATAGAGCAGGAATCTCTCTCTCTCTATCTCTCTCTCTCTCTCTCTCTCTCTCTCTCTCTCTCTCTCTCCCCCCCCCCAACAACAACAGCTCATGTCCAAAACAATCGTGCTCAGAAAGCTGTTTATCGTCATTTCTATTCTCTTCGCGCTCACCCATGAGCTGATCATTTTTTTTTTTAACTTTATGACTGGGGGGGGGGGGGGGGGGGGGGGAGGTGCTTCGACCAGTCCGTCCAGTCAGGCAGACACATTCCTACACCCGCAGCATCTCCTGTAATGACATTTTCAGTGATTGTGTTAAGAGTGTAATGGAATTTTTTTTTTCTTCGTCATAAAAAAATAAAATACAAAAAAAGAAGGGAGGAATAGACTGCAATGAATCCGGAATTATAGTGGGTCTAGGGAAGGGGGTAGGGGGTCTAGGGTAGGGGTAGGGAAGTCTGGGGCAGACAGACAGACAGACAAATCAGTTCTCAGTCTTTTTTATTTTGTAATACGCCCATAATAAGCCCATAAAGATGTCGTACGCGTCACGGTGTAATTTGAAATGATTGGCCACCCACTCCCCGCCCCCTTTTTCCCGACTCCCCCCCCCCTCCCCGGTCTTTATGACAATTTTTTTTTATTTGGTCATAATTCAAAATAATGTTAATTTTCATAACTCATGCCCGGCTCCCGTAGGGCACGGGGGAGGGCTCATGTAAAAGAAACTTGGTGGCGTGAGATCGAATCAGTTATATCCCCTTCCTCCCTCACCCCCACCCTCTCCCCCAATACAACATACACACAATTCAATCGGTCTTACCGCCCTACCCCTCCGCCCTAATCCCACATACCTCCCCCCTCCCCTTGTATTTTCTTGTTCTCTTGTATTTCTTTTTTTTTTTTTCAATTTGGCCACTGAAGTATGGAAATTAAATCTCGGAGTCGAGTACCACTACTACCGATACCGAAGTCGAAACCGTCCTGGCAACAATCTTCCTTAACGTCACTGTTGGGCTCTCCTCAAGAAATTAGCTGACGTAACTGCAAGTGGGCGACTTCGTTCTTAATAAGACGCGATATGTCCATAAGGGTATGTTTATCGATACTATAGTGGTATCGATACTTCTTTCACTGGGCGATTAAAACATCGATACCAATTAAAATGTGATTTTTTTTTTTTTTCATAATCGAAATTTGAAATTGATTATTTAAAAAATCAGTGTGTGATAGATCGGTTTGTGTTTGTTTTGGGTTTGTGTTTTTATGGGTTTGTGTTTGTATGGGTTTGTGTTTCTATGGGTTTGTGTTTGAATGGGTTTGTGTTTGCATGGGTTTGTGTTTGCATGGGTTTGTGTTTCTATGGGTTTGTGTTTGTATGACTTTGTGCGCGCACGGGCTCATGTGCTTGTGAATTGAATTATAATCTTAAAGTTGTGAGAAATTTTTTTCAATACATTTCCCACTTATGTAAAATAAATAATTGACATAATTTCTTCGAGCTAACTTTAAATTAAAAAAAAATATTTTCGACTTTTAAAAAAAAATAACAAAATCAATAATCAGCAAAAAATGTATTTAAAGAAAAAAAAAACTATACAAAGATAATTGAAAAACAACTATTATCCTTCAGTCAGGTGTTACAGAACTCAAAGAGCAGAAGTGGAACTAAAGACTCTTCTTGAAAATATTTTATGTCTGTCTGCCGTGAGTGCCACTGTCTGCGTGAGTGCTTTCGTGTAACTCACAATTTTAAACAGCATTGAGATGAAACAAGACAAATCTATTGCCTTCCACTCGAGAACTTACCTCCCCTTGTTTAACCAATGCCCCTTCTACAGTTGTTAGAGGCATTGTTTTAACTTCCCCCCCCCCCCACCCCCATCAATAAATTTATGTGGTAACGGAAAGATTTCTCCAAACGTGTCGACGGTGGTAAACGTTTGTCTGAACATTTCCTGGTCTGTCGTCGAGCGCTGCAGTGTCAGTAAATCAATGGAATGTGATTCCTCTCTTATGTGCCGGTTTTTTTTTGTTGCGGAAAAAAAAAATGTTTTGTTTTGATTGACTTCACGGTTGTCTTGTCTATTGATGTTAGTTCCTTCTGGATTACGGAGCAGCATATCTATCTATCTATCTATCTATCTATCTATCTATCTATCTATCTATCTATCTATCTATCTATCTATCTATCTATCTATCTATCTATCTATCTATCTATTATCTATTTATCTATCTACCTATCTATCTATCTACCTATCTATCTCAGTGCCGAACCTAGGGACATGGGGGCCCAGGGGGCTTGGCCTCTTTAAGGGCCCCCTGCATTTTGACATTCGACACCATGACATGAGATAATGTGCTTAATATTAAACAAATATTAATTAGGGGCCCTCCTCAAGCTGGGGCCCGGGGGAACTTTCGAATTTTGACCCTCTCCCCCATCCTAGGTACGCCTCTGATCTATCTATCTGTCTATCTGTCTATCTATCTATCTATCTATCTATCTATCTATCTATCTATCTATCTATCTATTATCTATTTATCTATCTACCTATCTATCTATCTACCTATCTATCTCAGTGCCGAACCTAGGGACATGGGGGCCCAGGGGGCTTGGCCTCTTTAAGGGCCCCCTGCATTTTGACATTCGACACCATGACATGAGATAATGTGCTTAATATTAAACAAATATTAATTAGGGGCCCTCCTCAAGCTGGGGCCCGGGGGAACTTTCGAATTTTGACCCTCTCCCCCATCCTAGGTACGCCTCTGATCTATCTATCTGTCTATCTGTCTATCTATCTATCTATCTATCTATCTATCTATCTATCTATCTATCTTTCTATCTATCTATCTAAGTATCTATTTATCTATCTTTATATGCTTTTCCATCTCTCTTTCTGTCTGTCTATTACTCTATCGCTCTGTCTATCTGTCGTTCTTTCTTTGCATCTTTTTTTATTAAATATATCAATTTTACGCCTATCGTTATATCTGACAGTCTATTTATCAAATCTATGTTTAACTATCTATATCTAACAGTCTATTTATCAAATCTATCTTTAACTATCTATATCTGAAGTCTATTTATCAAATCTATGTTTAACTATCTATATCTGACAGTCTATTTATCAAATCTATGTTTAACTATCTATATCTGACAGTCTGTTTATCAAATCTATGTTTAACTATCTATATCTCGGCAGTTGTCTTAATGGTGCCGTAACGTATCTCGTTAACGTCAAACCAGGCCAAGACATTTCAATGACACTGTTTGTTTGTTTTTTTCCTTAAGTAAGTGGCGCCATCTTCTACATCCACTACAGCCCACAAATTATTTACCCCCAGGGGAGCTCTGGTGATCGTTGGGCCCAAAATCGACCCTTCCCCCACCCCACCCTACCCCACCCCAACCAGGTACTCATTTGCTAATTGTGCTCACACTTTCAAAGGCGATGCAGGAAAAGGGCGCTATTACGCAACCCCGATTCCCTTCCCTATGTACCCACCCCAACCCCCGCCCCCGTGCCACTTTCCCATCAAAGACCTGGCAGCATACTCTGTTTTCATTACACTATTCTTTTTATTTTTATTTCCAACTTAATTCTTAACATAAAATTAAATCGATGTATCCTGATGCTAAGAAATAGATTACCTTCACAGAGGTGTGTGTGCCTGTGTGTGTGTGTGTGTGTGCGTGTGTGTGTGGAGTAAATTGATGGAGAACTCTAGTCTTTTCAAAAGCTCTCAATGAATTACTTTGTTTTCTCGTTCAGGCGTTAAATTCTTCGTTTTTTTTTTTTACTTTTATTTAACCCCCTCTCCTGCCCGCCCCTCAATCCTTCCTTTTAATCTACCCCAAGACTCGAGGGTTTCTGTTCTTCGACATTTTTATTCAGTTATAATTTTTTACTTCTTCTTCTTCTTTCTTATTTTCTTTTCACCCTGACATCATGGACGACTCGAGAGGTAACAAACGAAAAAAAAAAAAAAATTTCCATCAAGTTTTCTTAGTGACATAACTTGAATGGAGTCCTGTCAGTTGAAGGGCCGGTGGAGGTGGTGGAGGGTAACATAGTGCCACAATACCAGCGGCGGCGGCTCTTCGGATAAAACCATTGAGTCGATGAGTGGGTGCATGCGGATATTGAGTGTCCCGGGTGGGGGGAGGGGGGTGTATGCCTAAGTGTGGGCAGAAGAAGGTATGGGGGGGTGGAGGAGCTTACATCATTGATCGTGAGCTCTGTTTTCTGTTGTTTTTTTTTTTGGAGACTCAAGCTGACCGGTAGACTGTGAAGCATTTTAAGATTTTGTATTGAAACTTCGTAGCACCTTTTTTTTTTTGTTTTTTTTTTTAATTTAATCGCGGGGCAGCCATGGGGTGTGGAAAAAACAGTTTTGGAAATAACTTGAGACCCACGTTGTTGGAACAAATATGACGTCAAACGTGGGAATTTAGGCCAGAAACTGATAGAAAAAAAAAACCCGAGCAACCGAGCCCGGGACCCTGACGCCGATATTCGAGCTTTCTGAACCACCCGACCACCAGCCCCCCCTCCCCCCAACCAAGTTTTAGTTCATATTGATAAATAATAAAAGATGTTTATAATATAATTATACAAAAAAAAATTAATAACAAAAATGAACTGTACAGAATAGCGTAATTATTTAACATCAACCCAAACATACGTTATTTTAAATTAGAATTGTACACTTTGTTTTGAAACAATTATTAATGTAAATATCAGTTGTTGTTGTTGTTTTTTTTTATCCAAGAAGGGGTCGGGACTCACCGGTGGCAACAAGGTTACATACGTGGGGGGATGGGGGGTAGGTGGGGGAGAGAGAAGGCAGTCAGAATATTTGTGTGCACGAGCCTACGTACTGGTACTTAGGACTAAACACTGTGGTACTTAGGACTAAACACTGCGGTACTAAGGACAAAACACTGCGGTACTTAGGACTAAACACTGCGGTACTAAGGACAAAACACTGCGGTACTTAGGACTAAACACTGCGGTACTAAGGACAAAACACTGTGGTACTTATGACTAAACACTGCGGTACTAAGGACAAAACACTGTGGTACTTAGGACTAAACACTGTGGTACTTAGGACAAAACACTGTGGTACTTAGGACTAAACACTGTGGTACTTAGGACTAAACACTGCGGTACTTAGGACTAAACACTATGGTACTGAGGACAAAACACTGTGGTACTTAGGACAAAACACTGCGGTACTTAGGACTAAACACTGTGGTACTTGGGACAAAACACTGTGGTACTTAGGACTAAACACTGTGCTACTTAGGACTAAACACTGTGGTACATAGAACTAAACACTGTGGTACTCAGTACAAAACACTGTGCTACTTAGGACAAAATCATCATCTTCGGGCTATTGATAGCCATCGGCCAGTTCACTGACCACAGAAACAATCCATCGGAATGTTCAACCTGCACAATCCACAAAACAATCAGCACAAATCGCTTTCTGATTAATTCATCAAATGGAACCAACATTTTTAGAACTACTCTTTCTGTCCATTGTGTGTGTGTGTGTGTGTTTGTTTGTGACAGTGTGTGTGTGACAGTGTGTGTGTGTGTGTGTATGTGTGTGTAATACTTCGTTTCGGTAATATCCCGATTATTGACTTGATGCACAAGGTAGATTGTCTGCAATTAGCTAAATAATAAAGTCAGAGATCAATACCGTGATGATGAGTCAGTGATGAATGTGACACGTGGCAGGTGTGAGTTTGTATGTCACATGGTGTCACATGGTGTCACTTGATCTCTTTCCCGGACAGTGACCTTTGACTTACACAGCCACCGTGTATTGCCCAGTCTTACATTACCACAGTAATAGAGACAGCTGGAGTGCCCATATATCATCTACATTAAATAATATTGTTTTCCGAGAAAAACTGTTAAGACTGTTTCGCTCAGTTGTAGTTCTGGGTTGGTTGATATATTGGGATGGGAGACACACTAAGCCTGTTAACTGGGCTGGCTGATATATTGGGATGGGAGACACACTAAGCCTGTTAACTGGGCTGGCTGATATATTGGGCTGGGAGACACAGATTAGCCTGTTAACTGGGCTGGCTGATATATTGAGGTGGGCGACACACTTTAGCCTGTTAACTGGGCTGGCTGATATATTGGGATGGGAGACACACTTAGCCTGTTAACTGGGCTGGCTGATATATTGGGCTGGGAGACACACTTTAGCCTGTTAACTGGGCTGGCTGATATATTGAGGTGGGAGACACACTTAGCCTGTTAACAGGGTTGGCTGATATATTGGGCTGGGAGACACACTTTAGCCTGTTAACTGGGCTGGCTGATATATTGGGCTGGGAGACACAGATTAGCCTGTTAACTGGGCTGGCTGATATATTGAGGTGGGCGACACACTTTAGCCTGTTAACTGGGCTGGCTGATATATTGGGATGGGAGACACACTTAGCCTGTTAACTGGGCTGGCTGATATATTGGGCTGGGAGACACACTTTAGCCTGTTAACTGGGCTGGCTGATATATTGAGGTGGGAGACACACTTTAGCCTGTTAATTGGGCTGGCTGATATATTGGGTTGGGAGACACACTTTAGCCTGTTAACTGGGCTGGCTGATATATTGGGATGGGAGACACACTTAGCCTGTTAACTGGGCTGGCTGATATATTGGGCTGGGAGACACACTTTAGCCTGTTAACTGGGATGGCTGATATATTGAGGTGGGAGACACACTTTAGCCTGTTAACTGGGCTGGCTGATATATTGGGATGGGAGACACACTTAGCCTGTTAACTGGGCTGGCTGATATAATGGGATGGGAGACACACTTTAGCCTGTTAACTGGGCTGACTGATATATTGGGATGGGAGACACACTTTAGCCTGTTAACTGGGCTGGCTGATATATTGGGCTGGGAGACACACTTTAGCCTGTTAACTGGGATGGCTGATATATTGGGATGGGAGACACACTTAGCCTGTTAACTGGGCTGGCTGATATATTGGGCTGGGAGACACACTTTAGCCTGTTAACAGGGTTGGCTGATATATTGGGCTGGGAGACACACTTTAGCCTGTTACCTGGGCTGGCTGATATATTGAGGTGGGAGACACACTTAGCTTGTTAACTGGGCTGGCTGATATATTGAGGTGGGAGACACACTTTAGCCTGTTAACTGGGCTGGCTGATATATTAAGGTGGGAGACACACTTTAGCCTGTTAACTGGGCTGGCTGATATATTGGGATGGGAGACACACTTAGCCTGTTAACTGGGCTGGCTGATATAATGGGATGGGAGACACACTTTAGCCTGTTAACTGGGCTGACTGATATATTGGGATGGGAGACACACTTTAGCCTGTTAACTGGGCTGGCTGATATATTGGGCTGGGAGACACACTTTAGCCTGTTAACTGGGCTGGCTGATATATTGAGGTGGGAGACACACTTTAGCCTGTTAACTGGGCTGGCTGATATATTAAGGTGGGAGACACACTTTAGCCTGTTAACTGGGCTGGCTGATATATTGGGATGGGAGACACACTTAGCCTGTTAACTGGGCTGGCTGATATATTGGGCTGGGAGACACACTTAGCCTGTTCTGGGCTGGCTGATATATTGGGCTGGGAGACACACTTTAGCCTGTTAACTGGGCTGGCTGATATATTGAGGTGGGAGACACACTTTAGCCTGTTAACTGGGCTGACTGATATATTGGGATGGCAGACACACTTATCCTGTTAACTGGGCTGGCTGATATATTGGGATGGGAGACACACTTTAGCCTGTTAACTGGGCTGGCTGATATATTGGGATGGGAGACACACTTAGCCTAGAGGCTATGAACTGGACACAATAAAACAACACTGTACATCTACTGTCTAATAATTCTATCAGAGGACTTCTCTGGTGGCATCTACTTCCTTGTTAAGGCCTTCGTATGGATTACAGTGATAAGCGGCTGGCCAAGGCTTCCCCGCTGATAAAGGGCCGGTTGTGGTGGTGTGGGGGGGGAGGGATGCATGTTAGTCATTTAATATTTCGACTTTACATAAACAAAAAATGACTTAACACTTGAGAAAGGGAGAAGAGTTACCCCCTCAACTACAGTCCAAGATTATCAGGATCCCCAGAATCTGTAAGAATTAACAGATCATTGATGCCAGAAAAGGACCATTGTTACAACGTATAGGCCTTTGAAGAGTTATATATAGGTCATGGGTATAGAGCATAGTCAGGACACGATCCCGTGGCTTGTACCAGAGGTTGGTTGGACTTAACTGTCACAGACTATCAGAATTTAAGAAAAGCGAGAATAACAGGGCAGCGAGGGGAGGGGGGGAAGGTGGGGGGGTGGAAATGAGGCCAAATAGGGAGAACAGAGTGAGAGATTGAAAGTGAGAGACGTTCTTTCTCTCATTCAATTCAACACAAGTTGTTGATTGAATCATAAGACTCAGTCTACACACATACACGCACAGGGAGAGAGAGAGAGAGAGAGAGAGAGAGAGAGAGAGAGAGAGAGAGAAGATAAAGTCAAGCCTTCAAATAACAAGACAATCTTATAAATAATGCAGGAGTTACATCTCTCTATTTTAAATGTCGGAGTAGCACTGGGGAGGAAACAATCAACAACACTGTTACGACACAAATGTAACCAGGCAGTTATTCTACTTCATAATATAATTATCTCGGACACATTAATGGAAAATAAACTATTATTAGCAGCGAGGTGTCACGTGATTCGTATTTGTTTCCTAAATTAGTCGTATTTTTTTTTTAAATAGCGAATGTCGCCTGACTTGTCAGGCGTCATTGAAGATTTGACAACAATATAAAATAATTGTGTTGATACAGTTGACTTCAACGCGGCATTGAGTTTATCTTCCGCATTCTCTATCCACCTACCATCTTCATGGACTTATTGGAAGGTGCTCATTATCTGCGCATGACCAACACTCGCATGCTTATTAATTCTCCTAAGCGAACACGTTCAATATATATATATAAAGGTAAAATATGGTTTGTTTGCGAAATCGTTGGTGATGGGACGATTCGTAGAAAACGAAATTCAGAAACCGGAAATAACTTTACGTCCCCCCATGATCAGCGCACTGTACCAGAGGTTCCCCAAACCTCTTACAAAAATTGAAAGAAATTCTCCCTTTACAATGGCGACCGATGTTATACCATCTGCCATATGATCTGCTAGCTAGTAGTACATAGTGGTAAGACTTATTCTTTATTTTTTATAGTCTTGGAATGGGAAACTGGAACGCTTTTTTTTTTGTGTGTAGGTATTGGAGAAGTTGGAGCCAAGAGCGTGATCGGTGGGTAGCAAATGTGTGTGTGTGTGTGTGTGTGTGTGTGTGTGTGAGACTTTCTGTTACAGACTAAAAACTTGAGATGATTCTCAAATTGATCACTGAGAGATTGTTATCTCGTTAATTTGACCCCACCCCCCACCCACCCACCCACCCACCCACACTACATGTTTCTATTAATTTAGGTGGATAAATAAAACAGACACCGGCTAAACTGTTTGATCATAAAACAATTTTCAGCGCTAAAGCGATTGAAATGATTTCTGAGCCAATATGCCCCCCCCTAAACTCCTCCCCCCTCCCCTCCCACGCCTCATTACGGTGCCGTGTGTGGCGTTAATGGCGCCCTACGGACTTTGATTGAGAATATCTCATTATCCACAGTCTGTCGTTCTTCTCTCTCTCTCTCTCTCTCTCTCTCTCTCTTTTTCTCTCTCCACAACTCTTCCCTTCTCTTCTCCTCCCCCCCCCCCCAATACTTCAACAACAAGCACTGGCCTATGCAGCAAGTCCAAAGATCTGCGTACGGGGCATGCTGAGACGTATTGACATAAACAACAACTCTGTTCGCCATCTTGTTGCGACGAGTGACGTCCCCTTGTTCCTCCCTTGGAAGAAATGTCAGTGAAAGAAAGAATACTGGGGGAATACAAGTGGATGTAGGGTGGATGGGGGAAAGGGTGGGGGTGTTGTTTTCTTCCAGCAGGGCGCGATTCACTGGATCTTGTTTTCGTAAAGTCTCGCATAACCAGGCACCAAGTTGACATTAAAAACACGTCAGGATTGGTGGGAGGGGGGGGGGGAGATCCTTTCAATTCCACCTTCCCTTCCAGCGTGAGTTCCCCAGATTTGACCCGCAGTCTTTAAGGCCGAAATGACTTGATTTTATTTTTGTGTGTATTTCCCTCTTTTATCGAAACCTATCGAGTGAACTTTGAGCACTGAGGGTTTGCGTGTTCTCTCGTGTGTGGGGGTATGCTTGTTTGTGTGTGTGTGTGTGAAATAAAGAGAGAGAGAGAGAGAGAGAGAGAGAGAGAGTATTAGGATGTGACCGTAAAGGTAGAATTTTAAAGAAAAAATAAATCAAGAAGATATTTTTTGTTCAGATTCGTCCCACCTTTGGTTCAGCTGGGTAGTGCCGCCAACGTAGACGCTAACGACGTGTGCCGCCAATGGAACCATTAAAAGGTTCTAAACCTTTTTGTCACAGAAAGTTACTGTGGAGTCAATAAGATTTGAACCAGTCACTTGTATCCTGGTGGGACTGTGTTAACAACTTCACCAAGTCAAATGCTTGCAACTTGTTCTGGATGTTAAAAGTATTGGATAAAAGGGTTAGCTCTTGGGTCCCAAGTCCGTTTGAAGTGTTGGTTTGTTGGTCTATTAGTTTGTCTGTTGTTGTTGTCTATGTTTTTACATTCCTCTTACGTTCCATACCGTGAAAAATCCACCAGGAAGTATATGCAGCGAACAATCCACCAGGAAGTATATACCGTGAGCATACCAATAACTACTTTTTAAACACTCTCGTGATTCGCCTCCACGCTTCCACAACATCCGCCCACGCCCTCCCCCCCCCCCCCCCAGTTCCTTTATTTAACGTGACGCACAATGATTTCCTTGGGCTGGACTGGTTTACTGGGAACGTTTTGGCATTCATTTCATCAACCAATTTCTTCTCTTACAGCTTTGGCTGTTTCATTCGGTTCAGTTTAGTCAATTATCCCAGAACAAAAAGCTCCATTTTCTGTTTTTTTAAGAGACCAATCATAAAAACACAAACTACATAATAACAAAATAATATAATTTTTCCTATTTTCTCTCCCCCCCCCCACCCCATTTCCCCCTTTCCCACAACAAAGTATGCGCCTTGTTGTATTTTAGACCGTAACATCTGAATGGAATGTTTGACCACATGACACTGTTAGTGACAGCCCAGCCCTCCCCCCCCCCAACCCACCCGTTATGTGGATGTATTTCACACTCTCGCTGTCAATACAATTCTAGTGTCAGTGGATCTCAACTTTTAGAGGATTCTCACATCTACATGATCTTAAACAGTTAGCGGAGCCTAGCACATGCAGCACCCACTCTTGGGTGACCCCCCCCCCCCCGCTGTCCGTCGATAATTTCACACAAACATTCAGGGCTGGGGGGGGGGGGCAGGGGGGGACAAAATGAAAACATTTGTAGCCGTCAGATATTTGAGTCTGTGTTTTATTAAAGTAATTTAGTGTTAAAGATACTAAGCAGGAAAAAATGCAAACATGACTTCACCCCACCCCACCCCCCCCACCCCGCCCGCCCTGCATAAATTCAGTGCCGAACCTAGGTATCTGGGGGCCAAAAGGGATTGGCCTGAATTTCGGCATTCGACATCATGACATGAGATAATGTACTTAATGTTTAATGTGAAAAAAAAATATTTTTCGGACACCCCTTTAGGGGCGGCTTTGTGCAGTTACTCTCTGGGGCCAACCCATATGTTTAGTTGTTTCGACAACAGCCACGCAAAGGAATGCAATATTGATTGCAAGATTTATTAGATATGGAACCGATCGATATTACCGATACATTAGGTTACATAAAAGTCGTTGAGTTGAAAAAAAAATATATCGCCCAACGTGGGGCTCGAACCCACGACCCTGAGATTAAGAGTCTCATGCTCTACATAACATACTAACAGACAGTATTGTATAGATTAGTAATGCTAAACCTTTTTTTTTTGTCGGCCATTATTGTCTGCCAAAAACATTTGGAGGGCCAAAAATATAATTTTTATATATGTATGTATATGATGAAATGTTATTTTTGTTTTAAACTTGTGGGGGGCCAAAAAATTATCATAAAGGGCCAAATTTGGCCCGCGGGCCAGTATTTTAGCATCGCTGGTTTAGATCATCAATGCTGTTGTGTGTATCTCAGCAACAACAATGTTTTATCAGGTACAGCCAATGGATCATCGGAATCGGATTTTGGGGGAATAAAAGATTAATCATCTAACCTGGACCCAAACATTTTAGACACGCTCTGTGAGTTATTGTGCACGTTGGCAGTGTCACGGACTTTGTTGGACGGCTGTCACTCGGAGTAAATGTTGGACCTTCTTCTGACAGTCGGTGACTATATGAACCTACTCTCAGAACTTCAACTACCAAAACGTTTCGCTGTACAGTAAAAGGCCACAAGGGGCACACTAAAGGCACATCACACGTATTCCTGAAGGAACTCACGACAACATTATAGACTTGCTCTAGACGCACTGTTTATGCAGATGGTTGCAACAACTGAGTTGGCAGCAGTGCCGGAAGTGGCGATGGTTGGCTTCATCTGAGTTGGCAGCAGTGCTGGAAGTGGCGATGGTTGGCTTCATCTGAGTTGGCAGCAGTGGTAGAAGTGGCGATGGTTGTTTTATCTTTGTTGGCAATAGACACAGTAATTGTGTAAATAAAGTCACGTGCAAAAGAAACCAAACCAAACGTACACCTTTCCCTTTCTTCTCCCCAACAACTACCCTGTCTACAACAGGGACGCAACCAGTATGTTAAAGTTGGTAGGGTCCAAAATATTAGGAAAGATGAATATCGGTATGTCTGCCCCCAAATTTTGGTAGGTTCGAAAACCAGTGGCTTGATGTTTTGGTAGGGTCCGGACCCGGACGACCGGTGCATCCTTGTATCTTCTCCCCAACAACTGCACTGTCTACACCCATGAATCATCTCCCCAGCAACTACACTGTCTACACACTTGTTAGGTGAAATTATCACAGATACTTGTTTCATTTGTCACAATTTCATTTTATTTTCATCAGCGTGTGTTGTCCGTAGATAACACATTGAGGTGCGGTACATTCTAAACACTACAGATGTTAACATACACCCCCCCCCCAAACGTATCATACCAATTAACTTGCCCATCTGCAGTTGTTAATTATCATCATCAAGGAACCACCCCCCCCCAACCCCGCCCACACATGCACAAACACCCTCGTGCCCCCTTCCCCCCCCCACCCCTAACCTAATTAGCATTGATGTGCCCGGGGTCCTCTGATTGCCCCACCCCCACCTTTTTAAAAGTCAATAGACGAAATTCTTTGATGAGAGCGGGCAACAGTCACGCTCCGTATTATTGCCCCCCCCCACCTCCCCTAAATACCACGGATTCACCCCTCGGACACGCAGTAAATTGTCTCCACACAACCTGACCGTCAACAACCAACCCCCCCACCCCCTCACTGATTGCCTGCGTGGAGCCAGAACAAAAAAGATTCGGCAGAAAGAGACGGCTGGGTTGCGATTCAAGAACGAGAACTCTTTCGACTGTTTCTTTTGAAGCGATTTAACTCCCTTCTTTTTTTATGTATTAAGGTGGGGGGGGGGGCAAACAACAGGGGGGAGGGGGCGGTGGTCAAACCGTGAAGATAATGCCTCATGGCGGGGCCGTTTGGGCAAATTTACTGAGGCCATTCCGATGAGCTAGTGGTCATTGTGTGATGGTTGGTTGGCCCCTGATGGCTCCGTATGTCACATCACTCGCTGATTTACACTCGCCTTGCCGCAAGAAACCTATTTTCAGCATAAAGGAAACTAAAAAAAAAAAGTCAAGTTTCATTTTTTTTGTAAAACGTATTTTGTCACAATATTCCCGCCTTTCTTCTCATGTTAAACATAATGGATTTTTCCCTTTTATATATATATTTTTTTTTAGTTTTAGAAACGGAAATCCCCGTTTGTAGGCATCTCTAGTAACCGGTTGATATGCGGCTAAGAAAATAAAGGCGGGATGGAGATGTATAAGAGATGGTACCTTTGATGGTAGCAGCGTGTCTGTCATACAGCTGTGTGATGCGGGCAAGCTTGTTGTCATGGTCATCTGTTGGTCACATTCTGGTCGCCCGTTGTCACAGAAGAGTCCGTGTAATGTGTAAAGAAGATGGCGGAAGCGACAAGAGATAGTTTGAAGTACGTACATAAATCTCGTCGTGGTCGGCGCAGTCTGAAGAAATGAAGAAATACGTGGACCGAAACGTTTCCAATTGGCTGGGTTTTTGACTGAACACGTGATCCACGGTTTTAACTTTGTTGGTAGGAGAGTACAAATATAGTTCATCGATAGACGGGTATGGGGGGGGAGGGGGGGGACAGGCAATTAAGTAAATAAATAATGGAAGTGAAGCACGGAACGATGGATGCTGCTATTTTTGTTCCCACATTACCTGATTGTCATTAACATTACAACGTGCTAATGCACACTAACACATATGCACATGCACACAGAGTATATGGATAGATTGATATATTGCATACATAGATTGGTGGATAATCAGACGGGCGCATGGACAGGTAGACATATAATTAAACAGACATTAAAAATGATATATAGAAATACAGACAGACAGATAGAAAGATAGATAAATAGATAGATAGATAGATAGATAGATAGATAGATAGATAGATAGATAGATAGATAGATAGATAGATAGATAGATAGATAGATAGATAGATAGATAGATAGATAGAAGGATAGATAGATAGATAGATAGATAGATAGATAGATAGATAGATAGATAGATAGATAGATAGATAGATAGATAGATAGATAGATAGATAGATAGATAGATAGATAGATAGATAGATAGATAGATAGATAGATAGATAGATAGATAGATAGATAGATAGATATGTAGATAGATAGATATGTAGATATGTAGATAAACGTGTGCAAAGATTAGTTGACACATATACAATAGACCTAAAAAACAGACTGACGGACAGATAGATGAATAAGCAGTCAGACCTACAGTTAATTAGATCATTTAAGATAGACAGTCGTAAAAATCCAAACAATGGATTACAATTATAGCTACATATAGATGCAACCAAACACACACACAAGGGGGTGGGAGAGAAAGGTTTGGGATCAATTCCGCAATGATTTATCCGCATGAAGTATTTCTCGGAATGATTTACCTATTTATGTCTGCGCCCATGTATTCTTGGTACGGGGGGAAAAATTAATAACCATAGTTGTTGTTTTTTTTTTGTTCTTTTTTTTGGTTTGCTTCTTTTTAAAAATGGTAATCAATGCGCAAATCAGATTTCATGGTGAACCAATCAGTGATGATCTCCCCCTATAACAGATCGATAACTTGAATCGCACACCCCCCACACACACCCTCCTTTACCCCCTCCCCCGACACACACCCCCCAGTGCCTTGCAGTGGGGGGGGGCGGGGGCAGGGGGAGTTAAGAAATAAACTGAGATTGCCCCTGCAACCAGAGACGAAAGTTATGATGAAGAAAGACCTTAAGTAATCATAAAGAGAAGTGGGGCCCGGAGGGTAGGATAGAGTGCCGGGCTAGAAGATGGAGGTCGTAAAAAGTATAAAGCGTTGATGACGTAGATACAAGAGGTCGATGGACATTTTGTTCAGGCCTCCAAACAAAGACGGCATCCTGTTTTGGTGTCTGTACATTCACTGCTACTAAGTCACTATGGTCATGAAATAATAAGCCTCATGAAGATGAATATATTTGATCCCGAGGTCTCATGAAGATGAATATATTTGATCCCGAGGCCTCATGAAGATGAATATATTTGATCCCGAAGCCTCATGAAGATGAATATATTTGATCCCGAGGTCTCATGAAGATGAATATATTTGATCCCGAGGCCTCATGAAGATGAATATATTTGATCCCGAGGCCTCATAAAGATGCAGTTTTTTAGATCCCTTTAAGAATAAAGTTATCTGACGGTCCCAAACAGAACGAGTAATCAATATTGGGACAATTTTGTTTTAACTTTTTTAAAAAAAATTGTTATTTGGCATCCCCACCTTTGACATCCACTCTCCTTGATATGCAATGTGAGACACCTAGATGTGCAACGTGAGACACATTGATATATAATGTGAGACACATTGATATATAATGTGAAACACCTTGATATATAACGTGAGACACATTGATATATAACGTGAGACACCTTGATATATAACGTGAGACACCTTGATATATAACGTGAGACACATTGATATATAACGTGAGACACCTTGATATATAACGTGAGACACCTTGATATATAACGTGAGACACCTTGATATATAACGTGAGACACCTTGATATATAACGTGAGACACCTTGATATAGAATGGTGGCTTACAGTTAGAGTATCATGAACTAGGCCAGGGGGTCGGCAACTTTTGAGACGAAAGAGCCAAAAGTTATGATTTACAATTTTTCTCAGTTTTTAAAGAGCCACTAAAATTGTTGTTCCAATATTATGGTATTTGATTCGGCCGCAGCAATTTGACATCGAAAGAGCCGCAGCTTGACATCGAAAGAGCCGCTTGCGGCTCGCAAGCCGCAGGTTGCCGACCCCTGAAATAGGCGAGAACAGTTCCTGTCTCCATGATTTCTAGATAGGTTCTTTCACCGGTCATCGGAAATGTAAATTGGAAACAAAAATAAAAACAAAAATTAAATGAGCATTTAGCAAAACAATCTTAAAAATAAAACAAACTATGAATTCACATTGAACAATGAAGAGGAGGGGCTGGGGGGACCAGTGGGGGTGGGGGGGGGTAGAGAAGAAGACGGTGGGTGTGCAAGTGTACGCCCCGAGGCTGTAGATGACACCCAGTGAAATGAGATTTTCAAATCCGCCGTCGACCAGCCTTGTCTATTTCCTTTTTTTAACGACAACAACTTGACGTCTTATGTTCTGAATGGACATTTTGGTGATATTGAAGGACATGTGGTCGAGTGATGTAGTGATGTCGACCTGAGGGTCCCGGTTATCGATCCTCGGGGAGAACCAATGAAATCTCTCCAGGTCCCGGGTGAAAGATAGTACGACGTACCTCAAGTCCACACAGCTTTAAAAAAAAAGAGTTGCCTGGCTTTAGTTTTAGCAAAGTATGTGCCAAGTTTACAGAAACAAATGAATTCTCAGCACTTCATCTGCCCCGTGACCCCTTAAGGACAAAGTGAGCTTCATACATTCAGAGATAAAACACCAATTACTTAGTCATAATGTAACACAAGGACTAAGTGAGCTTCATACATTCAGAGATAACACACCAATTACTTAGTCATAATGTAACACAAGGACTAAGTGAGCTTCATACATTCAGAGATAACACACCAATTACTTAGTCATAATGTAACACAAGGACTAAGTGAGCTTCATACATTCAGAGATAACACACCAATAACTTAGTCATAATGTAACACAAGGACTAAGTGAGCTTCATACATTTAGAGATAACACACCAATTACTTAGTCATAATGTAACACAAGGACTAAGTGAGCTTCATACATTCAGAGATAACACCCATTACTTAGTCATAATGTAACACAAGGACTAAGTGAGCTTCATACATTCAGAGATAACACCCATTACTTAGTCATAATGTAACACAAGGACTAAGTGAGCTTCATACATTCAGAGATAACACCCATTACTTAGTCATAATGTAACACAAGGACTAAGTGAGCTTCATACATTCAGAGATAACACCCATTACTTAGTCATAATGTAACACAAGGACTAAGTGAGCTTCATACATTCAGAGATAACACCCATTACTTAGTCATAATGTAACACAAGGACTAAGTGAGCTTCATACATTCAGAGATAACACCCATTACTTAGTCATAATGCACCAATTACTTCGTCATAATGTAACACAAAATGGATTCGATATTTTGATTGTTATTAAATCGCCAGAAACACAATTGTTTAAAACAAAATTATTATGTCTCTAAAACAATCAACGGAAGAAAATCATTTCGATATCAGTCAAAGAATTTAGAAGAAAAATTAATCAGTACACTAGACTACAATTCATTTAACATACTACAACAAAATAAACACAAAAAAAAATGACCTACAAAATATTCAAGAAATATTCAAGTCTTTCAAAATCTTGTAGTCGATATTATACATACAACAAAGACACTAAACTCCTCCAGGCAATCCATGCCGAGAGTAATCGATTATTATTTTCTTTTGTATCGTATAATCTCCAAAGAGGGGGAACAAGTAATACAGACAAACAAAAAAGAAAATCTCTTTTTTTTTTCAGTCTCTATATTATGAATACATTTTTTTATTATATTTTTTTTATTCTCTCTGTTTTTTATACCTCCTTAAAATTTTTCTCGTGATTGCTAAATGAGACGTCACGTGGCTTTCAAATTCTAATACGTCATTATTTTTTTTTTATTCTCTAGCAAACACTTTATAAAACAATGGAGATATTTTATTATTTTTTTTTTTTCAATCTCGCTATAGTGGCTTCATTTACATTTTGACCAAGTTGACTATATTATGGACTCCGGTGAGTGTGTGACCTCCACCCCCTTCCCCTCCCTCCTGTTCACTCTAAAGACCCCCCCCCCTTTCCACTCCCGACTGTGGAGTGTTTTATGTTTTTTTTTTTATAATTTGTTATTCTAATAGTGATAAATTGGCTCTTGGCAGCTTGGGGTATAAACATTGACTCATTTCATGTGAGTTGTGATACATTATGTGGGAGACCCGTGTGAAGTGGGGCGCATTATTGTATGTCGCGACTGGTGGCGAATAGACGATCGAGTGCTAGGTTGTCAGGGTACGGTATGGCTCATGGCTCTACTGGACGATCATGTGGTATTTGGTCAGGGTAGAGTACGGCTCATGGCTCTACTGGACGATCATGCGATATTTGGTCAGGGTACAACATGGCTCATGGCTGTACTCGATGATCGTGTGGTATTTGGTCAGGGTACAACAAGGCTCACGGCTCATTTTATCTACATTATGCACGTCAAAATGTTGCCCATATTTTATAGAGCACCAGTTGAAATTGATCACTATGGTACATGTAATGACCAGTTGCTGGCGTGAATGAGTCACTTGATCGGCACTGGCTTAATATGACTTCAAATTATCACAACACATGACTCAGTTTCTAAGCAGTGTGGTCATCTTTTTTTTTTCACTTCTATAGATCTGTCACGTTCAAATGATTCACAGTGAAACAGAACAAAAAAAATATTTATATTGGCCTCCAGGAAACATCATTGTGTCATCAGGTGTAATCTGTTTCGACACTGGGTCTAATCCACTCACACCAACTATCCACTCACACCAACTATCCACTCACACCAACTATCCACTCACACTAGCTATCCGCTCACACCAACTATCCACTCACACTAGCTATCCGCTCACACCAACTATCCACTCACACCAACTATCCGCTCACACCAACTATCCACTCACACCAACTATCCACTCACACCAACTATCCACTCACACCAACCTCTAGGCTGTGTCGCCTTCACGCCATCTAGTACACGACTTGATTTCCGTTGTCTATCTGCTCACATTATAAAGCTATTGCGCTATGCCTCTCCCACCCCCCTCCCCTCAGACTGTCCAGTGGTCCGGACGAAAAACCAATCAACCATAAATCTAATGCAAAAGAGTCGTCCTTTGTTCAGTGTTGGGGGGTTCCGTGCAGTGCCAAGAATTACAGTAGCAAACGCCACGCTTTGTCTCAGAGGATGAACAGGATTCGGAAAGGATTTAAGGCCGTTTCGTCTGGGAAGGGGGGGAGGGGGAGGGGTTATGAAGGGGTGGGGGATGACCTGGACGGTGGATTTGAAATTGTAATCTCCGTGTAACGTTCGGGAAGTCCAAAGGGAAATCACAATTTACCGGGAATCTCCAATACTCGCAAAGAATAGAATGTAAAGGGGGAAAAAAATCAAACTTTCGGTTCTCAATAAAATGTTGTAGAGAAATTTTTTTTTTCATTGACTGTTTTAATCCTCAATGTCATTCATTCTTTCGATGTTTTCTTGTTCTGTCTATCCTTCTCTTCTCTCTTCTCTCTTCTCTCATTTACGTTTTTTTTTTTTAAATCTGGCTCACGTTTAGTCTCATGTGTTTCTACCATAATAATAATAATAAAAACAACGTTCTAATGGGCTTCTTGCCTTCCGCCATTTTCTGCTTGAATGAAAAGTAGGACTGAGTACACCGGAAGTGTCTGTCGCTATAGTGATAATAGCTTAGCTCGAAGCTGTGGATACAAGGCCCTGGGGGGGGGGGAAGGGGGACATAATCTCTGCACTGTCGGCTCTTAATGGACATTTGTCCGTAATGATGGTCACTTTTAGTTAAAAATTAGAAATTATGGTTGTTTTTTTTTTTAAATTATATCCTAGTGATTTAAGGATTTTGTTGTTCTGGGAGTCTGGAAAAATCAATTATTTTTTTCTAAGATTCATAGAATGGCAGGAGTCATTTTGATATTTGATTCATTTGATATGTTATGGGGTCAAGGTTAGCTTAAGACTCTTAAACTCTTGGTGATACATCAAGACTTGAAACCAAAATTGGGTCAGTCGTCTAGAGTCTAGTGTCTCACGACCTACTCTCTGAATCAGAAGTTGTAACCAGGGCCGTATTCTATGGATAGGCAAGCTAGGTGACCGCATATAACCCTCCAAATCCGCCCCCCCCTAAGCTACCAGTTGTTATCAAATCTAATGTTATAGTTGCCCCACCCCCTCCCGGCCCAATACATCTCTTCATGTCTCTGCTCTGGGTCTTCAAGATAACCTTAAGAACATGTCTGATTGTAACATGTATGAAGCATCCCCCGGCTAATTAGAAAGATGGTGTCACAGGTTGTGACTAATCTGTCAAAACCATCCCCTTACTCCAACCCTTAACATAGTAGTATTACTAACGTTAAGATGTATATTAAACCATGTAGGATAATATAACGTTCCCACTCTCAAGTTCCCCACCCGTTTCACCCCCCCCCCCGTAATTGCGTCATAGACCAGGTGTTCAGCGGAACCTCCGCCGAAGAACCCCAGTAGCGGTTAACAGAAACACGTTACTTTCCACGCGGGGAAGTTTCCCTGGTCACTCGGCCCTGGTCAATTGCCGACAAAGGGATGGAGGTCCAGTTACTATTGTCTTTGTCTGCATGGCGTACTTCTCTCCCCCCCCCCCCCCATATGGCTCCACCCCCTAATTTGAAAGTTTGAATGAAGCAGATATTATATTTGATTGGCTAAGGGTCACGTGTGAAAAGCGATGTGGGGGGGAATGAAAGATAGATTCAAGACATTCGACCGGTGAGCCGAGTCGGAGAGAGTCGATTGGTGAATAGTCTCTGAGTGAGAGAAAGAGAGACATAGAGAGAGAGAGAGAGAAATTGAGAGAGAGATCTAGAGTGAACACGTCCTTCAATTTATTCATGATTTTATATTGGATTACCTCTTTTGTTGTATCTTTTTGGATTACCTTTGCTTTATTTGAAAGGCCACCAGAGCCCTGTTACGGACTGGTGCCTCTCTGTAAATAAATATTTGATTGTTGTCACACGACACTTGTTGGATTGATCATCGTGACTGGTTTTACGTCTAATTGTTGGTGAGACTGTGTGTGTGGCGGAAGCGAAAAATACAAATACGAGTCAACCTTTGGGTCAGCCCTCATACCACTAGCAACAAGCCAGGGATACCCTCAAAGGGGACCACCACATCTGGGGACCCTTCTCGGGATCTTCAACATCTGGGGTCTCGCTCCGGGATCCTCAACATCTGGGAGGCTCGTCTCGGGATCGAACCTTCACCTGAAGTTGTGTTCTACAATAACCAAGCGGGGCCGGAAGCTGATTCAACATAGACTCGGGGGGCTTAATCTCTGCCACAACTCTCCAACAGGCCAGTTCTTCATCAGACTTGGCCGGTTTGAAACGTGAGTAACAAACGCTACGTTCACTCACGTGTATCGTCGGAGAGAACCAGAAGTCTACAATTCTCCAATAGGCCAGTTCCTCATCAGACTTGGCCGGCTTGATACGTGAGTAATAAACGCTACGTTCACTCACGTGTATCGTCGGAGAGAACCAGAAGTCTACAATTCTTCGTAGGCCAGTCATCCAGTGGACTCGGCCGGTTTGAAACAGGAGCAGTAAGTGCCACGCTTACTCACATCGTCCGAGGAAAGTACAGACGAAGTCAACAAGACAGTAAAAGAAAAAGCCGCACTGTTATCGGCGAATAAATAACATTTAGACTCTAGACTTTATGCATGTGTGTAAGATTGTGTACGGTGGAAGATATTTCATACTCTGTTGAAAGGAGGGAGGAAGCGTCAAGGTAAGCCATTTTAATACACTTCTTTGATTGTGATCATTGGTGAGTGCTCTGACTGCGTGTTAAGCTGCACGGCGAGCTTTGTCTGGGTTAACCGTCACTCATCTTAGGCTCGTATTAACATCACCAACCATGAAGTCTATGGAGGAGTACGTACAGTACTTCATAGGCTTGGGGTGCGATGTTAATACGGCCATAAAACACGCTAAATGCGAATGGGATAGAGAGGTGGAAGAGGCTAGGCTAGAACGGGAAGCAGAAGCTGAATGTGCAAAACATGATAAAGAGGTAGAATTAGCCAGAATAACTGCCGATCAGGATAGAGAAGCCGAACGCGCTAGGCATGATAGGGAGGTGGAGTTAGCCAAATTAGCAGCAGATAAAGAGGTGGCCCTAGCACGGTTAGAGAGGGAAGGGGGGCCGGCAAGCCCAACCCCAAGCAGTCAGTCAACGACATCCTCCAAACCCAAACTCCCCAAACTTGACGAGACGGACAATATAGACGCCTACATTCGTAGGTTTGAAAGATACGCTCTGTCCGCGGGTTGGGAACGACATGAGTGGGCCCCCTGCTTGACATCACTGCTCACGGGACGGGCCCTGACGACAGCTACCCGCTTGACGGCTGACGAGTCGAATGACTTTGACTCATTGAAGGCTGCCCTCCTAAAGTCATACGACTATACGGAGGAAAGCTTTAGACGAAAGTTTAGGGGGGCCCATTTAGAAAGAGGGGAGACCTACCCCCTATTCGGTGCACGTCTAGCCGACCTCCTGACGAAGTGGGTTGAGCTCAGTGGGACAGAGCATAGCTTTGATGGTGCGATGGACCTACTGCTCAGGGAGCAGTTGATGGACGGGGCCCCTAGTGGGTTACAGGTGTTCCTGAAGGAGCGTAAGCCAGGGACATGGGACGAGATGCTCACCTTGGCCGAAAACTACAGGGAAGCTCATGTGGGCAAAGGGGTAGAACCCACGAGGTGGGGCCCTCGAAGGGAAACAACCTACAGGGAACCCCATACTGTACCCTTTAAAAAGGAGGGACCCAAACCAGAGGCCCCTAAAGGTAATGGGAGGCCCGATGTTCCTCCTAGGCCAGACACCGGGCGCCCTTGGAGACCGATAATGTCCTGCTGCACGTGCGGATCACCCGAACACTGGTCGGGAAGGTGCCCACAGCGGAAGGTCAGTCCGATGGGGGCAGTAAGATCAGCATCCCTTCTCACCCCGCCCCAGGCCACAGCAACGTCGGATCGTGAGGGAGAACAGGTAACTGAGGTAGGGGCTGCTGTCACACATGAGGACACTTTTCCACTTTCAAAAGGGTTTGTTAACGGACAACCGGTGCAGGTCCTAAGGGATTCGGGATGCTGGGGGGTCGTGGTCCGGACCTCCTTAGTACCGATCGAGGGCAGAACTGGACGGAGGGGCTAGTTGAAGACCATTAACGGGGGCGTGTTTGAGGCCCCAGTCGTTGTGGTACAAGTAGTCACGCCGTATTACGTGGGGCAGTTGGAAGCATGGGCTCTAGATGAGCCCCTCTATGACCTCATTATCGGCAATATACCAGGGGCTCTACGCCCCTTTTCACCCAACCCTGACTGGGAGGGGAAATCCACTACACCCGACCCAGCGCCCCTGAACCTTTCAGAGGAAGGTCCAACTAACTGTGCGGTGATGACCAGGGAGCAGGAGAGAAAACAGATGAAGCCAGTTAAACCCCTCTCCACGCCCCCGTGCCCGGCATCAGCCATTACCCCTTCTGAGTTCCACCTCCAGCAACAAAACGACCCCTCCCTTCGTAAGTTAAGGGAATGGGCAGAAAGTGGAAGGGTCAACAACCACCGGGGTCACATGGAGAGATATGCAATAAAAGGGGACCTGTTATACCGAGAGCTGGTAAGTAAAAAGGGGGAGACATCCACCCAGTTAGTGGTGCCCAAAGAGCAGAGGGGCGAGGCGATGAGAGTGGCCCATGAGATCCTTTTCGGAGGTCATCTGGGGGCAAAGAAGACCCTTGAAAGGACCCAATCTCAATTTTTTTGGCCAGGTATAGGGGGCGACGTGAAGAGGTATTGTAGGTCGTGTGACCGGTGTCAGCGCACCACACCTAAAGGGAAGACTAGAAAACTACCACTAGGTACCATGCCACTCATAGATGTCCCCTTCAAACGAGTAGCAGTTGATATCGTGGGCCCCTTCGACCCCACATCAGATAGGGGGAACCGCTACATTCTGACCCTTGTAGATTACGCCACACGGTACCCCGAGGCTGTACCTCTTCGAGTTATTGATACCGAGAGGGTTGCAGAGGCCTTGGTGGAAATATTTACTCGGGAAGGGGTCCCAGAGGAAATATTGTTCGACAGAGGGAGCCGATTTACATCCCAGCTGATGGGAGAAGTATCGAGACTACTGTCTATGCGCCAGCTCTTGACCACTCCATACCACCCCCAGTGTAATGGACTAGTCGAAAGGTTCAACGGCACTCTGAAATCAATGCTGGGGAAAATGTGTTGGGAGAGGCCCAAAGACTGGGACCGGTACCTGCCGGCCCTGTTGTTCGCTTATAGGGAGGCCCCTCAGGAAAGTCTAGGTTTTTCCCCCTTTGAGCTGCTGTATGGACGGAAGGTAAGGGGCCCCAGCCATATACTCCGTGAGCTATGGTCCGAAGAGCAGGAACCCACCGAAGTTCGGACCACCTACCAATATGTGGTCGACCTTCGCAACAAACTGGAAGAGACCTGTCAACTAGCCCAGCAAGAGTTAAGCCGAGCCAGTGAAAGGGCTCGCAAATACTTTGACCAGAAGGCTAGACTCCGAGAGTTTGCCCCAGGTGATAAGGTATTGATTCTCATGTCGGATGAGAAAAATAAATTGCTCATGCAATGGAAGGGCCCCTACCAAGTGATCAAAAGGGTGGGGCTCCTTGACTACCAGCTCCAACTACCCAAGGGGACTAAGGTTTTCCATGGGAACCTGTTAAAAGCTTACATAAGCCGGGACCCAGAGGATTTGATGGGGGGCCCTGCGAGCAAAGCGAGGTCAGTGGAAGAGGGGAGGATAGAAGGGTCAGACAGAGGCCAAGTGAAATCAAAGGGGGAAGAAAGTATTCTCGCCGCAGGGGCAATAATTGACCTGAGTGAGGATAGCTCAGATGAAGGGGAAGTAATGCTACCAGGGCAGGGAGCAGAGACGGCCGCTGACATGGTGATCTCCCCCCTGCTATCCGAGCCCCCGGTCTAAAAGGTAAAACAACTCTGCGACCGTTACTCGGACGTCCTGACTGATCTCCCCGGTAGGACTCACTTGGTCGAGCACGACAAACGTCTGATAGACGACAAACCTGTCAGACAGCCGATGTACCCCACACCCTTTGCGGTCAAACACTCCATTGAGAGGGAAATTGAGGACATGCTTAGACTGGGGGTCATCGAGAGGTCCCAGTCTCCTTACTCCTCCCCAGTGGTGTTAGTGAAGAAAAAGGATGGTACGTATAGGTTCTGCGTAGATTATCGGAAGTTGAACAAACTCACGGTTTTCGACGCGGAACCCCTCCCAAACCTAGAAGCCTTGCTAGCTGAGGTAGCCCAGGACGGGACAACGTACCTGTCAAAGATATACCTCAGTAAAGGGTACTGGCAGGTTCCCCTTAGCGACCGGGCACGTGAAATGACCGCCTTCCATACCGCCGCGGGCCACTTTCAATGGCGGGTGATGCCGTTCGGTCTGGTCACCGCCCCGGCCACATTTTCACGCCTTATGAGGGAGCTATTGAGGGGGCTGGGGGGCGTCGTGAACTACCTAGACGACATACTCATCTGCACACAAACCTGGGAGGAACACCTTCAAGTCCTAGAACAAGTATTTAGCAGACTGCGTAATGCGGGGCTCACAGCCCGACCGGTTAAGTGTATGCTTGGGGGCGAGGGTGTCGACTTCCTGGGTTATCGTTTGGGTGGGGGTGGTATAAACCCGGTCAGGGAAAAGTGAAGGAGATTCTAAAGATCTCCACACCAAAGACCATAACTCAGGTCCGGGCCCTGATGGGGCTCATAGGCTACTATCGGCGGTTCGTCCCGAACTTTGCCGCCGTGACGGCCCCTCTTACCGACCTGACCCGAAAGGGCTACCCCA
Organism: Bulinus truncatus; assembly: GCA_021962125.1. Classification (NCBI taxonomy): domain Eukaryota; kingdom Metazoa; phylum Mollusca; class Gastropoda; family Planorbidae; genus Bulinus; species Bulinus truncatus. The sequence continues at coordinate 1,063,406 of JAGDYQ010000048.1, read as the reverse complement.
CCAACGTTACATGGACAGACAGCTGCCAGAAGGCCTTAGAGACTGTACAATCCCTTTTAAGTAGTGACCCCCTCCTCCGACTGCCGGACTTCACACGCCGGTTCATCTTAAGGACCGATGCCTCGGCCACTGGGCTGGGGGCCGTGGTACTCCAGGAGTTCCCGGATGGTAAGTTCCCCATAACTTACATCAGCCGCAAACTGACCGAGAGGGAAAAGTATGCCACCATAGAACGCGAGGGCCTAGCTATTGTGTGGGCAACCAAAAAAATAGAAAGGTTCTTATACGGCACTGAATTCACCCTCGAAACCGACCATAGACCCCTCCTCTTTATCTCGGAGAGCAAAATGAAGAACGATCGGGTAATGCGGTGGGCCCTGGCCCTACAGCAGTATAGGTACGTGGTGCACAGCATCAAACGAAAGGATAATGTAGGGGCAGATTTGATGAGTCGGTGCCCAGCATAACTAGTCGACGGCTACATGTCGGTTTGAGCTCACTCACAAAGGGCCACTCTTGGAGAGGTTATTGGATGGCTTGCCTAGAGTGAGTGAATGTCGGGTGAATGTAGTTATGTCATTTATATTATTCATTTATGCATGGTTTCCTCTCTATTTCAGGTTTAATGTTGTAACGCTGTTGTATCTATCGATGTAAAGTCATCCCCTCAAAGGGAGACTATCTTGCTTACCCTATTACGTATCCAGTACCGCCATGTAGGCTTACTGATACAATTAATTTTGTTTTAAGTGCCACCTTTCGGAAGAAAGGGTGCTCACTATTTTCTTTTTATTTATCTCTGGACCAACTTGTTTTGGCCAGACCTTATATCTGGCTGGCACCATCATGCTATACGCCGCTGTAATTGTTCTATTTTATTTTTGGGTTATTTAAGTATGTATGTTTTTACCCACTGGCCCTATCCATTATGTTGTGGTCAGGGTTACTAAGATAAGTTTTCTTTTTATGTTATTCCAGTTTGACCCTCCATTCGTTTTGGGCATTGGTTTGTTTTATAATTTTACTTATGTTATGTGATGGCCTCACCTACTACGGTGTCGTCACCCCTATGGTTTCGAGTGGGGTGGGTGTGATGTCACAGGTTGTGACTAATCTGTCGAAACCATCCCCTTACTCCAACCCTTAACGTAGTAGTATTACTAACGTTAAGATGTATATTAAACCATGTAGGATAATATAACGTTCCCACTCTCAAGTTCCCCACCCGTTTCACCCCCCCCCCCCGTAATTGCGTCATAGACCAGGTGTTCAGCGGAACCTCCGCCGACGAACCCCAGTAGCGGTTAACAGAAACACGTTACTTTCCACGCGTGGAAGTTTTCCTGAGCACTCGGCCCTGGTCAATTGCCGACAAAGGGATGGAGGTCCAGTTACTATTGTCTTTGTCTGCATGGCGTACTTCTTCCCCCCCCCCATCTAGGCTCCACCCCCTAATTTGAAAGTTTGAATGAAGCAGATATTATATTTGATTGGCTAAGGGTCACGTGTGAAAAGCGATGTGGGGGGAATGAAAGATAGATTCAAGACATTCGATCGGTGAGCCGAGTCGGAGAGAGTCGATTGGTGAATAGTCTCTGAGTGAGAGAAAGAGAGACATAGAGAGAGAGAGAGAGAAATTGAGAGAGAGATCTAGAGTGAAAACGTCCTTCAATTTATTCATGATTTTATATTGGATTACCTCTTTTGCTGTATCTTTTTGGATTACCTTTGCTTTATTTGAAAGGCCACTCTGTTACGGACTGGTGCCTCTCTGTAAATAAATATTTGATTGTTGTCACGCGACACTTGTTGGATTGATCATCGTGACTGGTTTTACGTCTAATTGTTGGTGAGACTGTGTGTGTGGCGGAAACGAAAAATACAAATACGAGTCAACCTTTGGGTCAGCCCTCATACCACTAGCAACAAGCCAGGGATACCCTCAAAGGGGACCTCAACATCTGGGGACCCTTCTCGGGATCTTCAACATCTGGGGTCTCGCTCCGGGATCCTCAACAGATGGGATCAAACTCCATCCCCCTCGCTCCCCCCCCCCCCCAACCCTCAAAACGCCAATCAGGCCCAGCAGCTCACTGTCAATCTAAAGAAATATCTACTGCATATAAACCACATTATTTAAAAACAACCATTGTAATAATACATCAACAACTATCGTCGTCGTCGTCGTCTCTCTCTCTCTCTCTCTCTCTCTCTCTGAACTCTCTCTCTCTCTCTCTGAACTCCCTCGGTGAAAACTACGGGCTGAGACTTGGTCTCTTACAGCCCTTGAGATCAAATTCGCTGTGTCCCTCAACATTTGGGGTACTGCCATAAAGACCAATGGGCAGTAAGCTACCCGACCAGTCCACCCTGTAGTCCGCCAGCACGGGGCACTCGAATACCACATGATCCACGGTTTCCTTCACTTCTTTGCAGTGGCGGCAAAGGGAATCGACATCGGGCCTCAACCTCCCAAAGTCCAAAAAACGCACCTAAAGGACAATGCCCGGTGCGGAGCTGAGCAATCAGTGCCTGGTCGATCCTCCTGAGCCCCCCACCACCACGGGTCAGTTCTGGACAGCCGCTCCATCTGTCTGCGGACATTTCTGCCCGTCACCCCATTGTCCCAACTCGAGAACCACCGACTTTGCTCAAAGAGCCTGATCTTGGCACACGTCTCTAAAACTGGACATTTGTTTTCCGTTGTTAATGTCTGTTCGTCTAGGATTTGAATCCCACGAATCGAATCCCTCAATCAAACCCTCCCCCCTCTTTCCCTCTTCACTACTGTAGGTTATCTTATGAGTGAGTGGAGAATAAATAGTTCGACTCATCAACTTACCAGACATCACGTGGTACACTGGGTTGGTCTATAACATCTTGACCTCTGTCTGTGACACGTGGAAGACGTCGAGGTCACGTGGGTAAAATAAAATACAAGCAAGAAAGGTTAAGAACTCACTCGAATGTGAGTGCTAGGGCTCGGCCTAGACAGATGACATGGAAATTGTCAGAAAAAGAATAGATGAATGACATAGAAATATTAAAAGAAGAATAAAGAGGAATAAAACAGATTGGAACATCCACTGCAGTGTTGTAAGTTTTAAAAAAAAAGACAAATCAGCCAAAACACAATAAAAAATAAGTTTGAAAAAAACCTGCCCAATAAGTTGTGAAAAGTTCAAATGTACTCTTCTTTGTAGACTTCATGCCTATATTTCTTGTATTTACGTTCAATAAAAAACGTTAAAGCAACCAACAAAAAAAAAAAACCGCCATCACTCGGGCTTGTTAACGCCCCCATCGTTACCCGAAAAAAAAATCCCCGAAAATAAAAGTTGAAAAAACCTGCCAAACTGGCAACACTGATCTGGTGGGAAGGCGGGGGGTTGTGGGCGGGGTGGGGGCGGGGCAGACCGTCTTACCAGTAGTTTAGGCCACCAAGTGCTGATAACTGTATACGGAGTACCCTAAAAAAAATCAATCGATAATTTAATGAAACATAAGCGGTGAATTTGAATTTGTATACCCTATAGTAATAGAGATGGTTGTATGTGAGTGGAGGGGGGTTGGGTTGGGTTGGGGGGGGGAGTTAATGGACAGGTACCCAAGGGAATCATTGTGTTATAATGAACTTGGGGCGTGGGGATCGGGGGGGGGGTTAGAAAATTTAAAAATAAAACAAAAATTAGTAGAAACTGAAATTGTGTAGTTATGACCAATGTTCCCTCTAAGGTGTGGTATGAAGTGAGCGATTTTAGCGATGTGTTCCGTCGGAGTGATCGATTGTACGTGTAGTATGAGCAACGAACGCTCTGAATTCGTGTGAGCGATCGCTCACGCGCTCAGCTTAGAGGGAACATTGGTTATGACCATCTGAGAAAGGTTTAGAAGAGTTCCACCTACGTCAGGCAGCAACATCATCTTAGTGCACTGTGCTGCTGTTAGCTCCACAGTTCCTATTAACATTGTATTCCACCCCCCCCCCCCTTTCACCAAAAGCACTTTCATTAACACATATTCTCAGTCTGTGACACAATGTCGACATCTGGAACTGAAATAGGACGAAAGTCTGAAGGAAAGATGACCTCCTGGATGACGTCAGCCAACTCTGCAACGACATTGGGTTCATTTACGCGTTCTGGTTTGTTTGTTTTTTTAACGTGTGTCACGTTTTCCTTTATGGACATGTGTAATCTTCGGAGACACTTCCTAGACACATCTTAGACACATCCTAGACACGTCCTAGACACATCCTAGACACATTTAAGTAAGTCTACTGTCAATGCATTGTTGAACTGTGGTGTAGAGAATTGGCCAAAAAGCAAAAATCATGTCAAATTTTAGAATAATGCGGCTCTGGTATCCTAATGTGGCTCTGGTATCTTGATGTGTGTCAGGGTATGGATGCGGTCGTCTCTTTTATATATTTTCAATTATTTTCTTTAATTGCACAACTTATACAAGTTCATAACACTTCCAGTTATTAACCAAAATCACTTTATTGAATAATCGTAAGAACTAGTTATTCAATAATGAACATTAATCATTAAATCATGTCTCTACGATAAATACCAGTTGTCCGTTCTTTTATTACAATAAATACTTCTTCCTAGCTCCTCCGTTCCTTCCTAATTCCCCTACCTTCTTCAAACTTAAAACAAAACAAAAATAACCAAAACAATGTTCTATCTCTTTCCTCGTCAACCGTCTGTGTGTCTCGTTCCTTTTCTTTTCCCCCGTTCAATAACCCATTCATTAGGTGCGTCACCGTACTACAGGGAATTCCCTCTAACATCTACATTAATACAATAATTAATTGTCTATCTATATAACTATCTAACAATGTGTCTGTCTATTTATCTATGTCTGTCTATGTCCTTACAATGTGGCTCTGATATTCTAATGTGGCTCTGGTATTCTAATGTGGCTCTGTTATCCTGATGTGGCTCTGGTATCATAATGTGGCTCTGATATTCTAATGTGGCTCTGGTATTCTAATGTGGCTTTGGTATCATAATGTGGCTCTGGTATTCTAATGTGGCTCTGGTATTCTGATGTGGCTCTGGTATCATAATGTGGCTCTGGTATTCTGATGTGTCTCTGGTATCCTGATGTGGCTCTAGTATCCTGATGTGGCTCTAATGCGGCTCCTGTATCCTGATGCTCTCCTACGTTTATTTTTGTCCGGATCCCAAATGAGCCATTTTATTTGATTTCGTTTCCTTTGTTTACTTCAACTTGAGACACCGTGGCTCCTTAAACTATTTATGATCAGCCCTGGTCTATAATCGGTCAGTCAATTCACCCATCCCATAATCAGTTAATACATAGTCTCTCAGTCTGATAGCCAGTCTCTGTTTGATGTCTGTCTACCACGAGTCCATCTATGTCTACCATGTGTCCATCTCTGTCTACCATGTGTCCTTGGGAGTAACAGGTGAACGAGTAGTAGATGGCAACAAGACACTCACGGTAATCAAGGGTGTGGAGAGCGGGGGGGGGAGTATTCCAGTGCACTGTACACCGAGTTACCTGGGATATTGAATTCCATTTGATGATATCTGTCCCGTGAAATTAGCCTCGGCTGCCACTCATGAACAAAAAATCTAAAATAACTTTTTTTACTCCCTCCTTAAAATATTGCACACATCTCCACCACTCTCTTAACCCCCCCCCCCCCATCCTACTCCCCCGCCCCTGACCGCTCAACTCCTATGACTAGTTACAAAACTGGTATAGACTGGTAAACTTCATCACATCCTGGCCTTCGGTGGACGAGCTCGGATAAAGTTGTATGCTAATATATAAAAATAAAAAAAAAAGATAGTGCGAGAGAGGATAAAAGTTGGTGTAAAATTATTTCAACCTAATTTCTCGCCCGCCCCCTTACTTCTCAACCCCCCCCCCCCCGCGCCCCTTAAGTCTGAAGCAGGACGCTTTGGTCTATCGGGAGCGCCAAGGGAGCTAAGTCTCGACACCCGAAATGAAAAACGAGGGTCGGGGAACAAGATGGTGGTTAATATTACTCTGGCAGACGTCATCGGGGACATTTCATGGGTAGACAACTCTCAACTCACGATGTTGCTTATCTACCCCTTCAGTTTTTTTTTTTACTCTTTTTTTCTTCTTCTTTGCAAATAGATTTCTTTCCCTTATTTTTATATATATATATATATATATATATGTAAAACTGATAACAGCTTTTCATGTAATCCTCTGTGAAATTATTTTTTTTTAAACAGAGGGCTGAGAAAAGGATGTTGATGAAGTCAGTACTTGGCCGTTAACTTTTTTTATTTTTTGAAATGACATGTGGTCTTTTCAGCATTTCTTATCGCTTGAATGTTGGCGTAAAATTTTGATAACATATCTCTTCAAAACTCTAACTCATATAACATTTTTTTAAATTTATTTTTTACAGAATGTTATTTTTTAAAACATGCGCAAAGTTTTTTTTTGTCTTTGTTTCGAATTACGGTCTCATAGGTTTGTGTGCTTGAAATATTACTTCGAGTGGTAGTGTCATGCAGTCTTCATTGGCGCATCCATAGGGGGGGGGGGTAGTGTTAGGGTTAAGGGGGATCAGTCAGACCTGCCAATCATTCTACAGAAGATGCTATTTTATTTTTATTGTAAATAAGAATAAAATTTAGTCGGGCTATTCGATTTACCTTTTTTATGTTTGTACAGGGGCGAGGGAGAGGGATAGAAGTGGAATGACCGAATGCATATATACGCCCTATATATATATATATATATATACATATATATATATATATATATATATCAATGCACTGCCATTTTACCCACACAAACATGGAGATATACATTATTCGGCTATGTCACGAGTCTGATACGAACGTATATTAACACAGAATGTACTTAATAATCGCCTGAGGGTATAGAATGGTACTGTGTATAGCGCTGTCCGGTGTAACGTAAGACTGTATCCCCACACAAAGAAATGCGATTCTTGACCTCATCTGGTTGTGATATGTTGTGTGACGGTTTGTTTGTTTGTTTGTACGATTTTTTTTTTTGTTGTTATTGTTTTATTTTCAAAGGAAATTCAACTGTCAAATAAAAAAATAATAATAATAATGAATTGATGGCTAGATGGGAAGAAAGTCAGAGATGTAGAGAAAGAGAGATGGGCAAAGAGGTGGAGAGAGAGAGAGAGAGAGAGAGAGAGAGAGAGACAGACGAGTAGAAATAAAGACTTGTTGAGTGTGTGTGGAGGGAGGGTTTGATTAAATGATCATAAAATGCACAAGTCTTGCACTAACTAAGCGGCAGTGTGACCATTTTATCACGCCCGGCAATGTGACCAGTTTATCACGACCGACCTTTTATTTTTTTAGTCCTGGTACCATTATTTTTTTTTTGTTAGATCATTTAATGTGACATGGGTCAAGGTCAAACGCACTCACGCACACACGCACAAACACTCACACATTCGGACATCAACTTATATACACAGAAAAAAAAAATAAAATCTTGAATCTACTCACACATAATTCTAACCATTCAGACCTTAACACAGAACGTGAGTACACTTGAGTTATCAGTTGAAGAGGTGAGCAAAATGAAAAAAAGTACTTTCTAGTAATGAAAAACACTTGCATATGTTATCAACAGCTGCTATGTGTATGTGTGTATTTGTGTGTGTGTGTGTATATATATATATATAGATATATATATATATATATAGTGCTTTAAATGTTTATTCATGTTTGTCTTTTTATTTGTAATGTTTGATAAAAATTGATTTAATTTGCAGATCTTTCTTTGCTTGCTTGCAAAGTACTTCGCAAAAATCAGACATTAATTGCTCTTTTTAATATACAAAAAATGTTTTAAGTACAAATATTCTCAACTTGTAGATAAGGGAAGGGGGTGGTGGTAGGGGGTGAGGCGTTAGTAAAAGAGGAACTAAAAAAAAAGAAGAAAAGTTAAACTCTCGAAAAACCGTTTGAAAAATCTCTTCCATCATGTCGTCTTTAGATATAACAGTAATAAAATAACCCCCACCTACCCCTCTTCAATCTGAGCCACCCACCCCATCCCTAGTGTCCTCCCCCACCCCCTCATTTTTTAACCATTCGTCCTCTGTTTCTATATCTATAAACTCTTTTCTACTTTACTTTTCCAGAAATTGATAAGGAAGCCATTAGTAGATGAACTTCTTGCAGTTTTTTTTTCAGAAGGCGCTGCGGATAATCGAGATAACAAGATGTGTATCTTTGCGGGGGGAAAGAGATAAGTGAGGTTTGATTTAGTTCATCCGGGAGACTTTAGGAGGGAGGGAGGAAGGGGGCAGGGGGGAGGGGTAAATGCGGGTATGCCTCAGCGGTGAGCAGTAAAGATTATGTTACCGACTCAACGTCAAAGGGCAGCGACCAGCGAGAGTAGAAGAAAAACACTTAAAAGGTAGAGGCATAGATGATAAAAATGGATTTCTTTTATTCTCTCTCTCTCTCTCTCTCTCTCTCCATATATATATATATAATATATATATATATAAATTGAAAAGGTATGTCTAGAAATGTTTTCGATCTAGTGTGTTGAGAAATTTATCAAAATTTTATCATTTACTTTGCAAAAAAAATTGGTTAGATGTCTAAATTTTAGTTAGGTTTATTTTTTTCAAGGTCTGGAAACCGGAAGTTTATTTAATTGACAACAATATCACCAAGTAAAAATAAACAATAGTTCATAGTAAGCTATAAATTCAGAAATTACAGTCTTCACTTCTGGTGGCCACATAAACGATAAACACAATAATTTTAAAATATTTGTTGCATTTGGAGTAATTTAGATCATTAAAATACGTTTAATAATTTATGGTTTACTGTAAGCACTTTTAAATTATTGGACATTGGAAAGAAATGGTAAAATCGTCCATTCCGCTTCCATCCAGAAAGTTTAAGAAGATTTTGTATTAAATGACGTCATTTGCAGCAAGAGACAACGATCAAAATGGCCGATCCTATATTCACAAAGTCTTCTATCGAAATTTTAAGTTATTTTGTGCAAAAGAAGTTTTTCATTTAAATTAGTTTTTCAAATCTTCTCTGAAATAATAAAAAAAAACGTAATTTCATGAGTCTGATACGAACGTATATTAACACAGAACGTACTTAACAAACGCCTGAGTGTATAGAATGGAACTGTGTATAGCACTGTCCGGTGTAACGTAAGACTGTATCTCCACACAAAGAATATGGTACATCAACATTTGTCTTGGTGATAGATGACATATGACACATCAACATTTGTCATGATGATAGATGACACATGGCACATCAACATTAGTCATAAATTTGTGATAGATGACATATGACACATCAACATTTGACATAGATTTGTCATAGATGATATATGACACATCGGATTGAACCGTATGACACAATTCGGATTGAAAGAAAAAAAAAGAGTTCAATTATAACGATTTTTAAAACAAAAAGAAAAGATTTTAATCATAAAAAACATAATTGCCGGAAGTGGTTATCAGCTTAAGTAGATTTAATAATGGCTTGACAGAAGGACACAAAGACACATAAAAGATTTAGGCAGATAGATAGACAGAAATCAATAAAAAGTGTATCGCATTTGAATCAATGTTGACCTCGAATGTATATATTTTATTTATAAAGAAAATCAACAAAACTCGCTGTCCATCAAATGACTCGCCCCATACATTTCTACCCCCCCCCACCCACCCGGGACCAACCACATCTTTTCCCCACCATTCACCCCACTTACTGTGCCAATGAAACCTGTTATCTTGGAGCAGATGTGATCATGTGAGGTATATCGTCTGCTCTCTAGGTATTTCGTCTGCTCTCTCCTGTTTTTTTTTTACGTTACAAAACGAAATACACCTGCATTGTGAAGTGAAAGAAAGAAAGGCGGGAAAAAATAAATAAACAGACGGGTGGGCGGGGGAGATGGAAGAGGGGGGTATAGGAGAAAACAAAAAAACAGATTTAGTAAAAGTGGTTCTCTTACAATAATTAAACCTGTACCCCTGTTTTTTGTTAGATCGGGATTGCATTGCTGTTAATAAAACTAAATGATACAACCGTTACGAAGCATCATATTTTTTTTTTATGACGAGGTCCTGCAGTAGAAAAACTGCAGACGAATTTTTCGGCAGTGGTCCTTTGTGTGAGATATTAGAACCCTCCTACAAATCTCAGTGGAATGCAGTAACATTACGCAAAATAATTCTTTGGGTACCACTACGTAGTTCGGCGTATCAAGCGGCCGCACAACCCCGCTCACAGCCATGCCTACGTTAAATGGATGGATTCACATAAAGTAGGCGTATTCGATGTATTACATTTTTAAGAACCCTTGATTTACGGTAATGGGTTTGATTGACATCACTTTGGGAGTCTCTGGTATACAGTTTTCGTAGTTGGATAAACGGTTGTTTTTTTTGAGAAATTATACCCCCCCCCTTTCCACACACAAAACCATCATTTCAGTTTATTATTTTTCCCCCCAAAAAATAAAAAAAAGATATTAGCCAGAAATGTCGAGAGTGGAAATGTTTTGACTGGAGCATCACTGTTGTGAGTGATTTGAACTTGTAACTCTCGTCTCGTATCTCCTCCCCCCCCCCCCCCATACACACACACTGTATCTGCTGCTGGTCATTTGACTTGTGCTTTATTCTGTGTGGCGGGGAAGTGGGGAACACAAGAGGAGTGATCCGTTCGTAGAATGTGTATACAGGACTGAAACGTATATTTAGTGCCATATTTTTTTGTTTCTCACTTTTCTGCTTCTGGAGATATCATATACATTTTATCTTTGCAAGCCTTGCTACTTAGGTAAGTGGTACCAGTAAAAAAAAGCGTGTACTATTAGCTCCATGCATGCGAAGGATATGTCCTGATACAAATTTTTCTTAAAGCCACAGGTATGTAAGGGAGTGATGGTCTGTGTAGAATTTGACTTATGTTGTTAAGTGTGTCTGTACCTAAGTGTATATCTGTGTTTGACAAGTAAGGGCCTCATTAGTTTGCGCCATACACACGGTCCCCTGGGTGAGTGGTCGAGTGTGGTGCTGGCTGCTCACTCGACTGTATACCGTGACATATCACACCTATCGCAGGACAAACCTCTTGGCTAAGGTCTCCTGATCATTACCCCCCCCCCCAACCACCAAATGCCACAAGTGTGTGTGTGTATGTGTCTGTCTGAGTCTGTGTTTGAACGTACGTATTATAATGTATGATTAATCATTTATCTTTTATGAGATTTTCCCCCCATAATAAACAAAGAATTAGTTCCAGACATACGCCCACAAGTCGAAAGATAAATATCATTTGTTCTACAACCATTCTGCAGTTTCTTTTTTTTAAATGCTTAAACTATTTGTTTGATCCTATTTTGAGCGAGATATGAGCGAGAAATGAGCGAGATGTGAGCGAAATGTGAGGAATTTCTGGAAGAGGAATCTGAGTACACAGACAGACTCTTGAGTTCAACCGGATGTTATTTAAACCTGGATAAAAAGCATTGTCCCTTAAAATGTGAGAATAAATAAATAATATTATGAGTGTCTGAGATGTAAGGGAAAAGTCAAACAGGAAAAAGAAAAATATAAAAAACATGACAAGAGAGTAAATAAAAGATTTTAAAGAATAACACAAAAACAAAACAGGTAGAGAAATAAATATGAAGATGGGTAGAGAGACGAGCGATTCAGGTGTCAACAACTCACGGCTCGGGGCCCCCTTACCATCGGACTATTGTTGGGTTTCATTTCATTGAATGAGAGGTGGTTTGGCATAACTTTTTCTTCGAATCCCCCGACCTGCCTTCGAGGAGTGGCACTGCTTGGTGCAATGCATCATGTTTTCGGTAACAGTGCCGTCTGCACCGGGATTCACTTCCGGTGCCCGTATTGCCTCGGGGTGCTATCGCAGTTGCCATTTCTTTCGGACTGCCAGTTTAGCCGTTTGCCCCCAGGGCTACCGTTTCCACCCGGACCGCGGGGAGGTGGTGGTTTTTTTTGAGGTGACCTAAGGACAACGCAGGTGTGTTTCAAGGTCAGACGCTCTAGCGTCATCTATTTCCGACGGGGCGATTGGATGGTAGGAGACGCAGAACGGACAATCTGACACACGCAAACACAAGTCGTGCGCAAACATAGATATATGGATGTATATCGATGGATAGATAGATAGATAGATAGATAGATAGATAGATAGATAGATAGATAGATAGATAGATAGATAGATAGATAGATAGATAGATAGATAGATAGATAGATAGATAGATAGATAGATAGATAGATAGATAGATAGATAGATAGATAGATAGATAGATAGATAGATAGAAGACATCTATACAGACCAACAAACATCTAGATAATTGTGAGGAAATAAATGAATAAACTTACAGATGTGAGTGAACTGTGATAGAAGACACAAACACATACACAGACACACACACACAGACATGCACACACACTCAGATATGGGTGTGAAATTATCAGACATTTAATTAATTTAACCAACTGAAATTTTCGAAAATGACAAATGAAAGATGCAGAATTATTATTATTATTTTTTTTTCCAATTCAATTATTTTACCGAGTAAATCAATGCTTGTTGTGAATTCAATTTATCACGAGTGAGCTAATCACATAACGAGGAGACCCAATTAAATCCTGATTTATTTATCGAGGGACATTTATTTTTAAAAAAATCTGGATAATCTGCTTTATCTAACTCTTAAATTTCTTTTTTAAACTTATTGATTTCACAATTTGTTGATTTTTTATTTTATTTTTATATCTGTTTTTATTTTTAACCTGGGAGTGTCTGAAATTGTGTTTTTAAATTACACCTTTTGGGTCTTGGCGTGGCCAATCAGGCATGTCACATCCCACACCCTGCTGAACTGGCCAGCTGAGATGTGGGTGTGTGTGTGTGTGTGTGCAATGGCCACCGTCACGTGATAGATGAGCATCATCATCACTCCATCTATATAAATAAAAGCGATTTGGATTCTGCGTTGAATTGAAAAGTAAAGAATTGATACAACAGTATTCCAGTTTAAAATACAATCATTTAAAAAAATCGGATCTGCCCGAAACCAAAAATAACCTAGCCTACCGATCAAACCTAAGGTTATATAACTCTATGCAAAGGTTTTGCAGGGTACAGCTAGTGTATATATAAATAATAGCGGTGTGGATTCTGCGTTAAATCGAAAGTAAAAGAATTAATACAACAGTATTCCAGTTTAAAATCGTCAAACGTAATTAATAGTAATACAAATCATGAATAAAAAACGGATCTGTCCGAAACCAAAAATAACCTAGCCTACCGATCAAACCTAAGGGAATATAACTCTATGCAAATGTTTTGCAGGGTACAGCTAGTGTCGAATACTTTTTTTTATAGAATTCGACTGTCTTTTAAAGCTATGTCTTGTCGGTCAATGACAAAATGAGTCACTTTGTCTCTTGTCGGTCAGTGACAAAATGAGTCACTTTGTCTTTTTTCGGTCAATGACAAAATGAGTCACTTTGTCTCTTGTCGGTCAGTGACAAAATGTGTCACTTTGTCTCTTGTCGGTCAGTGACAGAATGAGTCACTTTGTCTCTTGTCGGTCAGTGACAGAATGAGTCACTTTGTCTCTTGTCGGTCATTGACACACGGCTGCGTCTTTGTTTCGTTATACAATCAATCACATCACTCTTAACGCGGCGGTTACGTTTCAAGAAATCACATCGCTAAACGAAACAACGATAGACACGAAAGCGTTAATCGAATCATAACTGTCCCAGCTTCCTTATACTCTAAATCCTCAGCCTAACTTTTCTCCAAAATTCTAAACTTGCGAACCTGTAAAAAAAAAAGTTCTAAATTCAGAACGAGGATGACTTAGTTCAAATCGCTGGGAAACCCAAAATGTCAAAGGTTGTTAGATATTTATTTTCCTTAACACTCCGGATACTTATGTTACAGAAGAAATCAAACTTTGTAGGATCACAGTTATTAATGTCTGGGGGGGGGGGGGGGGTGGATAACAATGCCATGGAAGTGAGTCGCTGTGCGGGAACTTGGTGCGTACTGGCGCGTACCCACGACGGTTTTATTAACTGGTGCGAGTCGCCTGCGTGACGAAGTGGGTGAGTGTGGTGGGGGGGGTATGTTGTGGGAGAAGATGCGCACGCCCCGACTCTCCCCATCCCACTCCACTCCCCCCATTCCCCCTCCCCCACGGAGATTATTGCTGTGTTAGCCTGGGTCAATACCAGACGTAAACTTATGTTGGGGTTTATGTTATTGCTACGACTGTGATTGAGTAAGAGATTGTAGTTGGGGTTTATGTTATTGGTAAAGACTGTGATTGAGTAAGAGATTGTAGTTGGAGTTTATGTAATTGGTAAGACTGTGATTGAGTAAGAGATTGTAGTTGGGGCTTATGTTATTGCTACGACTGTGATTGAGTAAGAGATTGTAGTTGGGGTTTATGTTATTGCTACGACTGTGATTGAGTAAGAGATTGTAGTTGGGGTTTATGTTATTGCTACGACTGTGATTGAGTAAGAGATTGTGTTGGAGTTTATGTTATTGGTAAGTCGGAGGTTAATATATGCGTTTTGGGTAGCGAGCCGGATCGTCACGCTGCATTACAATCTGCACGCTGAGGGTCACGGGTTCGACTCCCCTGCTAGTCCTAGTCGCCTACAATTGTCCTACCCGTGGGTGCTATTCTCCGAGGGCCGAGCACGGCACAGGACATCGGCCGTGAGACATTACGGTAGATCTCTCTGCTAAACACAACATTCTCGCGCTGTGTTGTAATACGTGTATGAGCGCGTGTCGGCGCACTGTGCGTGAGTACACAATCGCGCAGCCTAGAGAGGGGAAACACTGCTCACATTAACAGTTCCCACTCTGCAGTTAATGATGTAATTGATTGAGCAAATTCCACGATTTGAGAATCGACGCAATAAAGAAGAAACAGTTGAAACTCCAGTTTATTTCATTTATTGACCTTGTCTCTCTCCCACTCTCTCCCTTCCCCTTCCCCCCCTCTCTCTCTCTCTGAGCTCCTGCCAAGAAATTCATTTGTTTTAACCATTCAACTCACTAATTGGAACGACACAGAAGGACCGTGATTTGAGTTAACTCATTTCTGCTGTTTATTTATTTATTTTTAATTTTTTTGTCATTGGTCGACTCGTGAGTCATGACCTTGACCTCTGTAAATTATCATAAAAAGTTTAAGAATTAGGTTGTTTATTTTTTTGACATTCTTGCACTAACCGTTACCGGGATATCGCCGCCAACACTTCGACTGTGCCCGTAGCGTTTACTGAGACATTTTAAATGGGTTAGGATTATGGTTAGGATTAGGGTTAGGATTATGGTTAGGATTAGGGTTAGGATTAGGATTAGGGTTAGGATTAGGATTAGGATTAGGATTAGGGTTAGGGTTAGGATTAGTATTAGGATTAGGGTTAGGGTTAGGGTTAGGATTAGGATTAGGGTTAGGATTAGGGTTAGGATTAGGGTTAGGATTAGGGTTAGGATTAGGGTTAGGATTAGGGTTAGGATAAGGGTTAGGATTAGGATTAGGATTAGGATTAGGATTAGGATTAGGGTTAGGATTAGGGTTAGGGTTAGGGTTAGGAATAGGATTAGGGTTAGGATTATGAGTACGGTTATGCATTGACATAGATAGACACAGTGCTGCCATGAAGTTGATCAGAATACATCTTTTTTCAATATTTTATGATTAAATCGTTAATCAAGACCTCACTTGATCACGTGACTTCAACAAATATCATTATATATACTGGCGACCTTTTTTCTAAAAACCAAAAAAAAAACAACTTGTGACGTTTGGTTTATAAAACATGTCACGTCTTTGTCACAATTATCGTGGAGATGACATTTGTCACACTTTACACTACAAGAAATAATATTCAGTGACAATTTAATTTTTTTTTTTAATTGAAATTTAAACTAGATTTTTAAAAGTATCTGTTTGAGAAATATTATAACTTGAATCAAAAATTATTTTACCTTTAATGAAGTCTCATAAATGTAAATTAATGTCATTTACTGTGTAATCTAGCAGTTTTATTGACCATCAAGTTAATCCAATCATTAATCTAGTTATTTCATCGATTATCGATTTCATAGTTGGAGCTAGTCCGCTGTTAGAAATAACATTATGTACAATTTCATACATAACTTAGGTTTAAGTTGAAAGTTGAGTAGAATGACCAGTGTAATTTTAGGCCCAACTGAATTGATTCCAATGATATCAGGTAAATCAATATATGAAATGTATTTGTGTGCTGTTATTATAATTATCGTGATACAAATGGTTGTTTTCTTCCAGGGTACGGGCTGATGACGTCATTCGTTTATAAAAAAAAATCCATTGGACGAGGAATAATTGAGCTGAAGATTTGTTTGAATGTTTGATGGGAGAGTATAACAGATGGACGAGGAGAAGGGGAGATAATGAGGAACGATGTGTGTTTGTATGTAGCTGTGTGTGTGTGTGTGTGTGTGTTTATAGGTTTATGGGTGCGTTTTGCGTGCAGCTGTGTGTGTTTATAGGTTTATGTGTGTGTGTGTGTAGCTGTGTGTGTTTTGAGTAGCTGTGTGTCTTGTGTGCAGCTGTGTGTGTTTATAGGTTTATGGGTGTATGTAGCTGTGTGTGTGTTTGTATGTAGCTGTGTGTGTGATTGTGTGTAGCTTTGTGTGTGTTTGTATGTAGTTGTGTGTGTTTATAGGTAGTTGTGTGTGTTTGTAGGTATTTGTGTGTGCTTGTATGTAGTCGTGTGTGTTTGTATGTAGCTGTGTGTGTTTGTATGTAGTCATGTGTGTTTGTATGTAGCTGTGTGTGTGATTGTGTGTAGCTGTGTGTGTGTTTGTATGTAGTTGTGTGTGTTTGTAGGTAGTTGTGTGTGTTTGTAGGTAGTTGTGTGTGTTTGTAGGTAGTTGTGTGTGTTAGTATGTAGTCGTGTGTGTTTGTATGTAGTTGTGTGTGTTTGTCTGTTGCTGTGTGCGTTTGTCTGTAGCTGTGTGCGTTTGTGTGTCTATGTGGTATGTTAATAAAATAAATGACGTCACATCCTAGACTTCAGTTATCACGTGACACATTTACAGGAGATGTACAGTGGCCGCCCGTATGTATAGGAGTTATTGGGTGACGGAGCAAGTAATGTAAAGAGAATAATACATCGCTGAACCATGACCTAATTATAACCAGTCCCATCATGCCTGTGATAACAACTTGCTACCGCTTATTAACTATTGGGGAAAACCAACTGACCTGTCCATCTCAAGTGACTAGAAACCACTGACCCAAGGGTGTTTACTTTTAATTAAAATTTAGTTATATTGTTTACTGTTTGTAGACTGTCGTATATAGTGAAACATTTACCCTAACCCCACCCCCCCCACCCTCTGATATATACCAGTCATATCCCCCCACCCTCTGATATATACCAGTCATATCCCCCCACCCTCTGATATATACTAGTCATATCACCCCACCCCCACCCACTTGGCCCTTCCTAACTCCCTGGCGCTAAAGATGTCATTGATGTCAGGTTCAGCTAAGGCGATAACAGACTAATATTGATAACATGAACAGCAATAGACTTGCATCCTGTGTGTGATCCATATTACACTCCACCCCCTCCTCCCAACCCAAGTTTCTGAAGCTAACGGAGATCTGTTAATGGCAGCTCATTCTAAGTCCACAATGAAGCAGAGAAGAGGGTAAGGGGGGGGGGGAGAGAAAGACTGACGAAAGGAGAGGGAGAAATACTGGGGGGAAGAGAGAAGACGGGACAGAGAGTCGGAAGGGAAAGAGAGAATAGGACGAATGAAAGAGAGTGAGAAAGAAAGAGAGTAAGAAAGAGAGAGAGAGAGAGAGTGAGAGAGTAGTTTACTCTTTATTCCTCCATTCTGCCTGTCTAGACCAAACAAACTAATCATTCTACTCATTGTAACGCTTCAATAGCCCATCCTGGCCAGTTGGTTTTATTTCACTAATCAGTACAAGAGTTACTCAAGTAGCCAAAATACTTTTTTTTTCGATTTTAATTTGGTTCAGTTTTTTTTTTGGTAGAAATTCGTTTGGACGTCTGGTTGATATTGAAGACTTGTTTCCAGGCTAATAAGACGTTTGGGTGAATGTTATCTTTTTATTCCTTCTTTCCATCTCTTTTGTTTTTTAAGTATGATCGAAAACCACCGATGTTCAGGCAGAGGCGCTGTATGGATGTGGGGGGGGGGGGGAACTGGGCGGACGAACGGCTACCCAGGGCTACCCCCCCCCGCGCTATAAGGGGCCACTGTCTAGACTTTCATTTTGGGCAGCTACAAGAAAAGGGCAACCGGAATACATAATGCCCCAAAATTTGCCAGTGGAGTATTTTTTATTCAGGGATTTCCCCTTGGACCCCTCCCCCCCCCCAAATGAATCCAAAGAAAATATAGAAATATCGGCCCTGCGAACATGGAAGGAGGGAGGGAAAGGCAAGGGTGGTCACTTTACAGGGACGTAACATTTTGACAACCGACCCCCCCCTCCCTCCCAACCATCCCTCCGACCTATTAATAAAAGTTAGCTAGGGCTGGGGGAGGGTGAGAAGGAGAAATGTGCCCGTCATCTCCGCCCCACCCCCCCTCCACCACCACCCCCCCCCCCATCTATACTACAAAATATCCATGACACGCCTCTGTTTAAAACAAACGTCCCCATCATTTTGAAGAAAAAAAAAAGAGCTAATCAGAATCAAATGTGTGAGTAATGTATATCAGTAAGAATTGATTTTTTTTTTATTAAATCAATAATAATGATTTGTTCATCCATAGATAGACATGGTAATGAGGTATGAACAATAATTCAAATGAGACATTTGTCCAAAAATACAAAAAATTGACTTCGAAGTTGATTTTTAAAAAAGGTTTGTTGTTGTTGTTGTTTTACGACCCGGATAGACAGGTCACGCTTGACTTGATTAACAACGTACGGGCAAATAGAGGCTGTGGTAATTATGATTTTAACAATTATAAAGTTTTAAACAATAATGATTCAGGGTGTGCCAGTCGTCCTCTCCCCCCTCCCCCGGCGCCCCGGGAATAATTAAAAACATGAATCAAATCTTGTCAATGTTCCATAATTTTTTTTTTAATTATGAAAAGAAATAATAAAGGAAATTGTAGTGTAAAAAAATAAAACATTTTCAAAAATTAAAATGAAGAAAAGCAAAGTAAATTTAAACTGGCAGATAATGAACACATGATATAAGTTGTATCATATCTCGAGAAATATTATCATTGGAATGGGAGTTTGAAATAACAGACTTAGTTGGAAGTTGATTTTCTTGAACAGGGTAAACAAAAAAAACAACAATTGATTCATTGGGATAGTTGTTTTAAAACGTTCAAATAACATAACCGCGATTAAAAAGAAACATACATAAATATATATTCAAACTAATGTGTAATCAAAATGTAATGATTAATTGTTACCAGACTATGAGACTATGATTATGAAACACAAATCAAAGAGAGACTTAAAATAATCGTTTCTACTTGGAGAGTATGACAATGACGTCATTCCATTAAAAAATATGGCATTCCGGGATGGAAAAAATGTTTTACAATATCAAATCTATATAGAAACGATCATTTCAATATTGGCATATTAATACTTAATATAAAAAGCTTTCCGTATGTATCAATAGGAATAATGCTTCAGCATTCAATACGAACATATTCCTTTTTGTAAAATATAAAAAAAAAAAAAAAAAAGTTTTTCATCGTCAATATTTCATCATCTAAGAAAAAATAAATTGTTCATTAAAAAGCAGACGTTCTGATTAAAGATGACGTTTCATATTATTTTCAAGTCAATCCATTCATTATATAAAACATAAAAGTATTTTTTTAAATTTATTTAAAACTTAAAAAAAAAATCATCTTAATGAGAAATTTCTCCCTTCTCTGTCTGTCAGTCTCTCTCCCTCCCCTTTCTCTCTCTCTCTCTCTCAATCCGAACATTTCCGACAGTTTAACTTATTGCAGCTGACACTTTCAGAAGTAAACAATGTGTCAAAATGAAGAAGTTTCCTCCCCCGAGTGTGTCTACGTCCCTGGTGTTACCTTCAACTAGCTGTGTAACTTTGAAAAATGTTTCCAACTAGTTATCGACTCGACGCGAAAATCTTTTTTCCTGTCCCTGGATTCATTACCTGTATTTTTTAACTTCATTTATTTAAAGAAAGATAATTAAAAAAAGAGCTAATATTTACCTTTGTGCACCGACGCCAGCTAATGATGGACCCTCTTATAATGTATACCAACTGGGGCCCGTCTTATAGTGTACACCAGCTAGGGCCCCTCGTGTAATGTACACCAACTGGGGCCCCTCTCAAAATGTACACAACTGGGGCCGTCTTATAATGTACACCAACTAGGGCGTATAATGTACACCAACTGGGGCCCCTCTTAAAATGTACACCAACTAGGGCCCATCGTACAATACATACCAACTTGGGCCCCTCTGACCACAATCTCTCACTTACATGTAAGTCATTTTATTGCTGATTACTGTTCCCGACTTAGGGTGGCCTCCTAGAGGAGAGACATTATTAGTTCTTTGTGGACACTATGCAGACATTTAGAGATCTTTGAGGGCCCTCAGCAAAAGTACCCAAAGGGCCTTGAAAGTATTCAATTCGATAAAAATTTACACTGAAGGTGAGGGGAAGGGGCCTCAGAGACAATTTGCCTAGTTTACCTATTGATCAGAATTGTGCTGTTTAAGTACCTGGGCCCATGTCGCCTAATTGGGCTGTGACGATCTCCCACCCCCCACATATTACCCTCTCGTTGTGTCGGTCACGGTAACTCCTCCGTATGTTATCTATGATTACATCGCCCCCACTATGTCTTTGTACGGATTGTGTTTGTTTATGTATTTATTGTGCGCATGCTCGTATCGAGAGTAGGTCAGAGTAAGATAGTCAGAGAACCACTGCCCGCTGTTCAAAGAACCCCCCCCCCCTCAACTGGGGTATGAGAAACCCCAACTGGGGTATGAGGTTCTAGCTCCTCCCTTGACCCTGATGTATCACAGACTTCAACTGTTTTAGCTGTCATCTTTTATATAAGCTTATCATTTACCAGGTTTAAACCAACACACGAGCAGACACATACACACACATAGGATTGTGAATCATGGGATACATTTTGACAAGGAAAAAGTTGTCATCGTCGGTAGAGGTCGGCAGAGTGCTTCTCTATCAGCAGTAACGTCTGCGGTTCAAATACCTAGCTGAGTATCCAGACGTCTGCGCAGTTCACTCACATCCAGTTGTTTTATGTGTGTGTGTGTGTAGGAAGGGAATGACCTGGATGGGGGTCAAATGAAGGCAACCTTGACATTACAAACTCTTCTTGTTATGAATGGAAAAAGTTGAGCAACTGTATATACCGGTATTGTGTTTGCATTCCGTGGTGGGCCCGATGTGACTCATGGCTAATGGTGGGCCCAGTATGACTCCTCGCTAATGGCGGGCCCAGTATGGCTCCTGTCTATGGTGGGCCCAGTGTGACTCCTGGCTAATGGTGGGCCCAGTATGACTCCTGGCTAATGGTGGGCTCAATGCGGCTCCTGTCTAATGGTGGGCCCAATGTGGCTCCTGTCTAATGGTGGGCCCAGTATGACTCCTGGCTAATGGTGGGCCCAGTGTGACTCCTGGCTAATGGTGGGCCCAGTATGGCTCCTGTCTAATGGTGGGCCCAATGTGGCTCCTGTCTAATGGTGGGCCCAGTATGACTCCTGTCTAATGGTGGGCTCAACGGGGCTCCTGTCTAAGCTCTTGTCGGCTCCCTTTAAGTCAGTCAATTATTATTATTTCATCAATCGTTTCTGATAGCTACTGAAATCTTCTTTCAACTTCCTATGTTGCGAAGCTTGAAAAATTAAATTTTCTATTTTTTTTCTTCTTCGCTTTCGTCAAGCGGCAATCATTGGCCAGAGGCCCGGAGGCTACCCATGGCCTACCGCTTACAAGACAGTCATGTTTATATCTATTCTGTCCATTTGTTTGGATATAAACTTTATTCTAGAAGCATCGATTAATTCTTATTATTTCTTTTTTTTTTGTTTTGTTTCAATGCTGTCACCACTAACTCGTTTTCTATTCAAGTCCTGCTTGAGTCGAGACATCGAGTGCCAGATCTGCGTTGACATGCCTGAGTGACTGTAAGTGTGAGACGACATAAAAGCCACGACGTACACATTTAAATAATAAAAAAAAAGAGTGAGCCTTTCACTGAGCGACTACTCAAGTAGCTGTTGTAGTTTAATTCTTCTAGTACAGAAAGAGTTCAATGGAAGAAACTTTCTTTACGACCAAGTCTTTTTTGTTTTTATTGAAGTACATTTCCCTGTCTTACACTTCACATGTTTACATGTATTTTTTTGCGTGGGTTTTGTTTTGTGTGTGTGTGTGTCTCCTATTGTTCTCCCGTGTTTACACCTGTGATCATTGTCCGAGCATTGGTGTCGAATGGTTATTACAGGTATTACATCAGCGAGTGGACACACGAGGCGAGCAATTTATTGACCACTGGACAAACCCACGTACCTAGAAAAAATATAATCAATTACCCCTCCCCCCTCTCCCCCCCCCCACCGTCCGTGTGACATTGTTCGCCATCAGAGATGCAGCGGTAAAGGGGGGGGGGTAGGGAAGAAAGAACACAGTGGCCAGCTTTCTCTTGCTTGACCAGTGTCCACTGTGAAATCGTAGGGTACACTTGTCGTTTTTTGTTGTTTTTTCTATAAAAAAGAAAAAAAAACGAGCAACAGTGGCTTAAAGAAGTGACCAATACACCCCGGACACCTGACCAAGACATGCAGCAGTGGAAGTTACTGTGGGTAAAGTTGGGATGGGAAGGGGGGGGGCATTCCTATATGACCTTATCAACCCCACCCCCTCATTCCATCATGTATCTTTCATCATGTTGTCACTATATGCCCCACACCTAAACCCCCTTACACCTCCCTCCCTGCCTCGTCAGTTGTCGCACATCCCACCCCTCTTCCCCCCTCACTCCCCCACACGATGGCGCGCGCGCACAGACCAGTTTTTTCTCTCCTCCCCCTCTCGTCTTCTCTCTCTCCATTGGTGGACGTTTTGGCGAAAGTGGTTTCTTTTTCTTTTGTAAATATCTTCTCTCTCTCTCTCTCTCTCTCTCTCTCTCTCTCTCTCTCTCTCTCTCTGCCCCTCTCTCAACCCCCCAACCCTTTTTCTTTTCTCTCTCTTCAAATCGAACACCATCGCCACCATTACGGCGCTGTTCAGTGAGGCCGTAGCCCGCGAGTACAGAAGGGAGCGAGAGACAGAGAGTGAGAGAGTGGAGATACGCCGTTGTTTTGATTTCCCTTTTCACGTTGAAGTGTCTCGCTACGGGTCACGTGACAAATATGCAGATTTAACCCCCACCCCACCCCCCACCACCACCACCTCTCCTTCATAAACCACACCCCCCATCCTCTTTCCCACGTATGCCTCCCTTCCCCCCCCCCTGCCCCACCAAAAAAAAAAACAACACAACATTCCCTTCATCTAGACATCGGACGGTAGGAGCCGTCAATACACTTCTAGCCCTCCGCGGAGCTCGTTGTAGGATGATGCCAAGACATTCACAAAAAAAAATATATAAATATAAAACATTCTGACAGTTTACCTAGACGCTCACTTTATGTGCATTCGTAAAGGATTTATATTTACAAAGATAAATATTGTGACATTTGGATGTCAATACGTTGGATGACATTCAGCGGATTTAAATGCAGAAGATAACCGGTAGGTCAATATTATTGTATTTGATATTATTTTTTTTTTGTGTATTTATATTATTTTAAGTCCAGAGTCCACGTAGGTGCAACAGATAGAATCAATTCTGCTGTTTTCAACACGCTACAGTTTATCTGAGGGTGTGCGTCTCTTCCACTTGATAATCACCGCTTTACAGCTTGATTGCATTTAAGCAAAGAGTTTTTAAATAGTGCTTCAAATTTTAAAAAAAAATGATAGTTCAAAAAAGACTGGTCAGCATTGGTCAGCATTGGTCATCGAGGGTGCGAAGTGTGGTGGCAACGTATAATCTATGACCTCATCTTTATTTAATCTTGTGTACATTATCCGTGGCGTATGAAGGGTACTGCGTGATGCGCGGCAGCATAGGGCCCTTCTTTACTCGCGGGCTACGGCCTCACTGAACAGCGCCGTAATGGTGGCGATGGTGTTCGATTTGAAGAGAGAGAAAAGAAAAAGGGTTGGGGGGTTGAGAGAGGGGCAGAGAGAGAGAGAGAGAGAAAGAGAAGATATTTACAAAAGAAAAAGAAACCACTTTCGCCAAAACGTCCACCAATTTTCAGATTGGGATGAGGGCGCCGAAAATGACACCCGCACAGGGCGCCACAATAGCTGGCTACGGCCATGTACTCTATATCAATGTCTTTTTAAAAATTTATTTCAATATTTTTGATTGTTTCCTTTTTTTAAAAAATTTCTAATCAGGAATGCTGAGAGATTTAGGTTAATGACTACTATTCTGAAATGACTTGATTGATTTTATTATCACGTGGTCATCAAGCTGTGTTATTATCACGTGGTCAAGTTATGTTATTATCACGTGGTCAAGCTGTGTTATTATCAAGTGGTCAAGTTATGTTATTATAACGTGGTCAAGTTATGTTATTATCAAGTGGTCAAGCTGTGTTATTATTAAATTATTTAAAAAAGATGGCCGTTGTTCATTCCTGAACCTAAAATATATAAACAAATGACAAACTCCACTGTCTATATTTGTAATTGTATCTTTGTAATCGTATGCCAGAAATCGTATCTTTGTAGTCGTATGCCAGAAATCGTATCTTTGTAGTCGTATGCCAGAAATCGTATCTTTGTAATCGTATGCCAGAAATCGTATCTTTGTAGTCGTATGCCAGAAATCGTATCTTTGTAATCGTATGCCAGAAATCGTATCTTTGTAATCGTATGCCAGAAATCGTATCTTTGTAATCGTATGCTAGTAATAGTATGTGAGACCGATGTAATGAAAAGTTGCGACTTTTTTTTTTTTATTTATTCATTCCGTCTAAGAATAAATCTGTATGTGTGAGGTCAGTTAGGTCACTCAAAGGTTGAGTAGTTTATCTCATACTCTAAGATCCCATAAACCACCAACGGGAAGGTTTTTGGTACTTTTTATTATTTTCATTACCGCCATAGTGGACGTAAACATGCGGAGGGGTGCGTTTCACCACTGTACTGTTGAATGGCAACGATTGAGATTTGAACCGCATGGCACGAACTGGCTAAAATTAAGATTTTACATTGTCGATGGTGGATGTAAAAATAGCTGATTGCATCGAACCCTGATCTCCTCGTGCGATCTCTGTCTTCGTCCTATAATAACTGGGTGTTCGATATGCATATTGTCGTATTGGGTGGTAGAGATTGGCGCATTGCATTACTGTAAGCCAGGCCCACCGACAGAAATTTCGGGCCCCTGGGCAGTGATGTCACGCCCCCGCCCCCCCCCCGTACTGATAATAATATTTTCAAAAGTTGATTGGCCAGCTCAGTCCGGACCCCCTAAAACTCGCCGGGCCCCTGGACATTTGTCGCCCCCCCTCCTCTCGGCGGAACTGCTGTAAGCTGTCCAATACCTAGTTGATGGTCAATACCCAGATGGTCAGTCTATCATTTATTCTACATCTCGGGCGTAGGGCCGCAGGTTGTCAATATGTCAATATGTCATTATGTTAATATGACAATATGTCAGTATGACAATATGTCATTATGTCAATATGACAATATGTCAGTATGACAATATGTCAATATGACAATATGTCAATATGCCAATATGTCAATATGACAATATGTCAGTATGACAATATGTCAATATGACAATATGTCAATATGCCCATATGTCAGTATGACAATATGTCAATATGCCAATATGTCAGTATGACAATATGTCAATATGACAATATGTCATTATGTCAATATGACAATATGACAATATGTCAATGTGTCAATTTGTCAATATGACATTACTGAAATCTTGATAATTGCTTGCAACGTCGACTTAATATAAGATATAAAAAATTACACATTGTCCAAATGAGGCTTACAGAAGTATATTTCTAGCATTTTAACTAATTATAAATTAATTCAAATAAACCCTTTATTACTGAAAGAAACTACATTTGTTGACGCTAGATAATTTTTTTTTCTAAGGTAAAGCCAAAGTTAGAAATGGCACCAACGTACCGTGAATGATTCCATAATAAAACTAAAGCTAATAAAATAACAATCAAGAAAATTACGAAGCATGTTGGTACAGTTTTATTTGAATACATAATTGTCTTCTTTGAATGTATCTACATCGTCAAAGGTGTTTTGACAGTGGCATCAAGTTCCCCTTGTACTTGTGCAGAATTCATTTCATATCTTTTTTTTTTCTTTGTAATAATGTTGAATACCAGATTCAATTTTATTGAGTTCTTCCCTCAGTCCAACTCTTCCTGCCAAAACTCTCACACTCTCTGTATATGTGTTTGTGTGTGTCTCTCCTTCTCTCTCTCTCTCTCTCTCTCTCTCTCCCTTTATCTCTCTCTCTCTCTCTCTCTCTCTCCCTTTATCTCTCTCTCTCTCTCTCTCTCTCTCTCTCTCTCTCTCTCTCTCTCCCTTTATCTCTCTCTCTCTCTCTCTCTCTCTCTCTCTCTCTCTCTCTTACATTCTCTCAAATCCAAGACTTCAACACCACACAAAAGAATTTCCCCTCCCCACCCCTTCCCCGGACCATTATCACTCACACACTTTGACTAAAGGGGAAATAAAAAAAAAAACGGAATTGATTTTGTCTTGCGACCTTCAGAGAAGCTTAGCAAGTGACTATCTGGTTTTAGCAAGTGACTGTCTTAGCGGTTGGATCATTGGACTGGCCAAATCACTGACCGAATAAAATACTAAGAAATGATGAAAGCGTGTGTGGGGGGGGGGGGGAAGGGGAGGGGAGGGGGAGGGACAAACAGTGAGGAAAAAAATTAGTTTCTCTGACATAACGCTGAGATTAACTCGGTGAATAATTTCAGTTATTACAGAACACGTCGTTTGACGTGGACAGGGCGAGTCTCACGGGGACATATGGAGGTGGGGTGGAGGGGGGGTGGGGGTAAATGAGACGAGGGAGACACATGATGTACAATGTGGACTAGACGTAAGGTTGACATAGGAAACGTCTGACCTAATTATATGTCATTTACAGCAACGGGAACTGAATTTCTTGATCTCTTTTTTTTTATTCTGTCTCTTTAGTCTTGAACGAATATATGTTAACCCATCAGCTTTTATCACTAAAAATATCTATCTATCTATCTATCTATCTATCTATCTATCTATCTATCTATCTATCTATCTATCTATCTATCTATCTATCTATCTATCTATCTATCTATCTATCTATCTATCTATCTATCTATCTATCTATCTATCTATCTGTCTGTCTATCTATCTATCTATCTATCTATCTATCTATCTATCTATCTATCTATCTATCTATCTATCTATCTATCTATCTATCTATCTATCTATCTATCTATCTATCTATCTGTCTGTCTATCTATCTATCTATCTATCTATCTATCTATCTATCTATCTATCTATCTTTCTGTCTAACAGTCTATCCATCTATCTTTTCTTTCATTCTATTATCAATCCATTCTATTCATCTATCTATTCATTAATCCATCTATCTATCTTTTCCACCGACCTATTCATCTTACTCTCCAAGCCATGGTTTTTCTATTTATTTTATTCATCCCACTATCTCACAATGAGTCCGTCTGTCACTCAACCCATCTTTTCAATCGATCTAAAAAAATTATTAAAATATTACCTTTAAAAAAAACAAACAAACAAAAAAAAAGCTTTTTTCATCAGTGAGATAAAAGAATGAAATACGCCTTCATATTTGGTTCACATGAAACCAGACACAATCTGTTAAGTCATAAGAATTGATAAAACAAAACAATAAACATGTTGGTAAAGTAATGTTCTCGTCATAGCTGAGTATTCTGTTGACACAATGTAAATTTATTGTTTATTACACTATTTGTGTGTGTGTGTGTGTGTGTGTGTGTGTGTGTGTGGAGGGGGGGCGTCGCTTTTCAAGAAATATAAACAACAAACACGCACGCACCTATGCAAAACAAATAAACAAACAATAAAAAGAACACGATTGACAAGATCTGCTGGTGTTGTTGTGTTTACTGAGCATTGAAAGACATTGATGGGAAATACAGCTGTGTGGGAGAAACAGGTGGAATTATAGCCACACGGGTGGGTGGGTTGTTGTGGGGTGGGGGGGAGAGAGAATGGGGTCGGGGAAGGGGCGGATTACGTTTGATTGTTACACACCTTTAAATACAAACCAAAAACTCAGCTACACCCATACAAATACACTTCGCAAACATTAATAATAAAGTACAGTGGTCACCTAAAAAGTACAACAACACAGAGTATGATTGGTTCTTTCGTTTCGTTCCCTGGTTAGTTCTGTAACCGTCCAGAACTATTGACAGGTTGATTTAAAACACCGGACTATTTGAGACAGTTGGATGTTGTTGTTGCTGGGGTTTTTTTTAAGTGTAATAATGACTGGAGAGATGATTAGGGGAAGGGGGGGTGGTGGAGTAGGAGAGGGGGAGGATGGGGTCATCTTTGTTGAAAACATGACGGTGAAATGTCATTCGTCTTTGTACAAAAACAAATGTTGATGATCGAAATCAGTGGCTCTCAAATTTAGGCTTTTTGTTTTGTGTGGACACTGCTAAGAAAACCTGTTTTGGTTGTGAAGACCCACCTGTATGTAAAGAAAGCATGAAGGCTAAAATGAATTGTAAGTATACCAGGTCAAGTCATTATTTTACAACTTCCGGTGACCGTCTTCAAATCACTTTACGACCCACCACTGGGTGCCATTCATCACTTTGAGAACCCCCCCCCCCGAACTATACGATCAGTTGACATTAACATGTACACAAACCGTCACGTTTACAACCAACCCTGAAGAATTTTTTCTTATATTTCGGTTCGACATAAATTGACATTCCATGTATGTAGTCAAACTCACTATGTGTAATATTTATGTGTTTGTAATGGACTATTTCTGTGCATTCCCGCCTTATCCGAAATTGAACAAATACATATAACTGATGTCACCTGGATTTGATACCTAGTTTTCATTAAGTGTTTATTTTGTCCTAATAAATGTTACAATTTCAGTCTGTCTATCTGCCTTTCTGTACGTCTGTCTGTCTGTCTGCCTTTCTGTACGTCTGTCTATCTGACTTTCTGTACGTCTGTCTGTCTGTCTGCCTTTCTGTACGTCTGTCTATCTGCCTTTCTGTACGTCTGTCGGTCTGCCTTTCTGTACGTCTGTCGGTCTGCCTTTCTGTACGTCTGTCGGTCTGCCTTTCTGTGCGTCTGTCTGTACGTCTGTCTGCCTTTCTGTACGTCTGCCTTTCTGTAGTCTGCCTTTTTGTACGTCTGTCTGTCTGCCTTTCTGTACGTCTGTCTGACTGTACGCCCAATCTTGTCGTCGATTGCATGTCTATAAGAAAGCCTCGGGGTGTAAATACAATTAAATTGTTCTTCATTAGAGTGTTGTTGATGGTTGTAGATATATTTTTTTAGTTCATTAAAATAATAACGTATTTAATTAACAAGGAAAAAAATATAATTAACTTGGATCAATACTTTAATATAAACATTGACTTGTATCAAATACTCTAATTAAATCCAATGGAGTTGAATGTCATAAAATATCACTTCGATTCTAGAGAAGTCTTACACTAGTAAAGCAATGTTCACAGATTCTATATTCTAAATGTTAGCCTAGCCTTGTGACACCAATCTTTGTAATGATTTCACCCAGAGGCGGAACTGGGTCAGTTGAGACCCCCCCATGGGGCGCGGAACAAAATTTTTGGGCCCTCTTTTTATAAAGTGAGACAAAGGAAAAAAAACATTCGGGTGTAAACGTGAGGGGCCCTTCCTAATTAGGGGATCGGGGCGCGCCCCTGTTTGCCCCACTAATACATTCGCCTCAGGTTTCATCTTCTGTTTATTTATAATTGATAAATAGACTGCTACTATATATAAAATATACGGCTATCGTATATAAATATGTTTTTATCTTATATAAATATGTTGCTGCCATATATATATATAAATATATTGCTATCAAATCGCCTATGGTCATCATTTCTAGCAATAGCACTGTGTGTACTGCTAACACTACTAAATTACAACAAAAATATATCCTCGTCGATGTCAGTCAATTCCCCTGTGACTCCTATAGGTCAGTCTTGTACTTTAAACGAGTACATATAAGTGGCGTCATTACAATCTGCCACGAAAATAAACAACATACAGGTACAAGTACAAACGGGTACATACAGGTACATACAGGTACAGACATGTACTTACTGAAGGCAGATTTCCTGTATATCTCGCGTCTTGTTTAAGCGGGAGCCTGGGAAATTAAATTATTATTTTAAAACCCACTAACCAACCAAAGTAATTTTTTTTTCTACTCTGACCTAAATGCCTTCATTTCAGTATTTCTATCAATGCATGTGTCTGTTGATTTCTTCTGACCTTACAACATTTCATTTTTATGACCAGGCTTGGTCAATTTTGCATGTTTACCAACCACTACTCAACCACTACTCAACCACTACTCAACCACTACTCAACCACTACTCTTCTTAACGGATCCAACCAGCTGTGGCGCTGGGTGGGCAAGTAGGGCGTAGGCGGGGTGAGGGGGGGCGGTGGGACAAACCCTCATAAAGAACTATTGTGGTGGGGCAACTGTAATTTGTCATTTAATATATATATATATATATATATATATATATATATATATATATGTATACGGTACCAGGACAATTAAGCATTGGGTGTGTGTGTATGTAAGTGTGTCAGCGTGTGTGTGTAGACCCTAGACCAATGAAATAATCGTTTAATTATGAGTCTCCCTGAGAATTGTGGGATACTTACTCAATGGCTACTGATCTAATAGTCAATTTTGGTCTCCGGGGCTGGAGATGACCATTAAGATCAAGATCCAAGATTTATGACATCACTGACCTCCAATATGTCTGATAAATCTACTACATCAAAGCCCCCCCCCACGCTCTAGCCCGCCCCCATGAGTCTTTCTCTCACTCAGACATCGGTTCATTTTTTTTTCTTTCTTTTATCAAACTGTTATTTATTAGGTGGTCAGCGTGTGTTCTGACCACTGGCCAGTATCAACGCGGCAACGTGTTCAATGGTTAACATGCCCCATGTATTTAATTAACCGCAGGGGCGAAATGTCTCTCCCCTCCCCCCAGTGGATAATGCTGAATGTTGTACGAGAAGACCCGCAGTTGTCTTAGACAAGACAGAAGACCTTCATGGTGCTCTGAGGATGTGACGTGATGGTTGGGAGTGGTGGGGGTGGGGGAGAGGTTCTTGTTCTCCACCCTAGCCCCCAAATCCCCCACGGCGCATCGCCCTTACTGCACTGTAAATTTTGTCATTCACCAGACATGATCACAGTATGCACACTGTCTAAATGTGCACATTCGCTCATATATTAATCATATCACCTGCGTACTCTCATGTGCACAAAACTCATGTTTACACACTCTCTCATACATTCACTCTCCATTGTGCACGCATATAATATGCGCACACTATCATCATTCGCGCACTCTGTCATGCGCACGTTCTCTCATATGCACAAAACCATCATGTAAATAATAGCATGTGCATACCATATCATGTGCACTTCAACTCCCTCTTCCCTTCTCCCACTCCAGCCCCTCCCCCCCCCACCAACAATGAGATCTATTAGACAATCTCCGACCCTGAGAGCACAAGAAGATGTCTCTACTAAGAGAAACCCCGTTAGAAAAGATCTTGAATCTGTGAACAGTACAGCGGCGTATCCCTCCCCCCCCCCCAACCCCCAAGACGAAGAATGATTTCTTTTTCTTTTTTTTTTTAAATTCTTTTTGTTTCATCTAGCGGGGATTAAATTGGGAACGAGGACATAGGGTCGGTGAGCAAATGATGGAATGTGGGTGGGGAGGGGAGGAGGAGACAGGAAGGAAGTAGGGAGAGAATAGGAAAGCATGTAAATGGGTTGGAGTATTCGATACCGGCGTATCGATCTCTCGTACTGGGGAGACATGGGGGGGGGGGAGGGGTGTTGACCTTTAAGCTTTAGATTTTTCGACATGAACTGTTGGTTCCTATTTGTTGGCACAGTTTAGACGTTTGATGAGGGGAGGGGGGGGGGATAAGTATGTGGGGGGAGAGGGTTGCTGGTGGTGGAGGGTGTTGGCAGCATGGAGTGAGGATCTTGAAGGGGTTGAGTTCGAACTTGACAATAGACTCACGTGATTAAACCAATAATGATTCAAAACACGGTGAGCTATAGATCGTGTTTGAAATTAATCTCGCTGAATTAAAGTAGTTAACATGGTAGAGTGGATGACGTTGGAGTTCGGAGACGAGCAGCGCAGGTTCAAAACCTTTAAGAAAACAATGTGTATTAAAGAACTAATGTGTATTAAAGAACTAATGTGTATGTGTTTCCGCTACACAAGACTAGAGACAAAAAACACAGAATGAAGTTTTAAAAGAAACAGGGAAGAGAAAAAAAAACCAAGATGTAACTGTCTTCTTTGGACAGGAAGTACATCAGATAGCCCATGTGAGCACAGCTTCCGGCTCAATGACCACTCACAGCCCTAACCCCCACCCCCACCTCCGCCTCCCCCCCCCCCGGTCTCTCCAGGTTCACCACGTGACCACTTCAATATCACATTTCTTCACGAGAGCAATCCGGGTTCTCCCTCTACGACTGGCTTCAGCGCCCGACCCCGATGGATGCGTTCATCCACTTTCTTTTAATCCATTGTTTTTGGAAGACAGTCACATGGTGTTAGAGTATGACTTTGATAGGGGGGCGGGCGGGTCAGGGTCACGTGCAGGGGCTATTCAGATGTCCACTCCAGGTCTTGTCATTTTCTCACTTAAATCGTGCACTTGGCCATTTTCCTTTTTTTTTCCTTTCCAATTTCACTAATGGCCCACAGAATCCATGCCATTAGGTTGGCCTTACATGCGCGCGCGTTCGTATGTGTGTGTGTGTGTGAGAGAGAGAGAGAGAGAGAGAGAAAGAGAGAAAGAAATATCTTATGAACGTGTGCGTGTTTGTTAGCCCCTGGGTTAGTGAAATTTTTCGAACAATTAATGTGAGGATATCTCAATCTATTCTAACTATCTATCTAACTATCTATGCCTATAGTCTGTCTATCTACCAATCTGCCTGCCAATAAGTCTATCATCTATCTGTTTTATATTTATAAGTTCATCTATCCATCTATCTTTCTGTCTGTTTTCCTGACCATCTACCTGTCACACTATCTACCTGTCACACTATCTACCTGTCACACTATCGTCCTGCCACACTATCCACCTGTCACTATATATGCATTTGTCCGCCTGTCTGTACGCCTCTCCACACATTACTGTCTGTAAAACTCAGACCTGAACAATGATCGATTACTTCGTACTGTCCGTAAATTATCTCCAGGACATGATCGACTACTTTTCTTTACTTCCAACAATAACTCCCATTACATTTCCTTTCAGTATCACTTCGTGCTATCCAGACACATTATCTATGACCATCACAAAGATTTATGCTGTAAGTGTTAGGAATATGACCTATTACACCTTCAGTGATTGATATTTAACACCTTGTTGGGTATTTGACACTTTTTATCCGTAAAGCGAAAGGGAGAGGGAGGGGTAGGTGGGTGTGGAAATATGTACACATGATCTAACAAACATGTAGACCAACACTGTGACCCTAATGAAATCGAGGCTCAGTCAGCCATATTGCGTGACCTATATCACATTCAGCCAGTTGAAAGAGAAAAAAAAACAAAAACTCCTCGTCATTCAGTGCCGAACCTAGTGATTTGGGGGCCCGGGGGCTTAGCCTCTTTGGGGGCCCCTCCATTTTGACATTCGACACTATGACATGAAATGATGTACTTAATATTTAATGAAAAACAATTTTTGGGGGCCTCCTCAAGCTGGGACCCGGGGGAAATTTCGATTTTGGACCTCCCCCCTTTCCCGTCACCGTAGGTACGCCTCTGTCGCCATTGTATGATCAATTGTTGCAGAACTAATTTGAAATTTAATACATACAACAAAGACATCCCCCCTCCCCCCAATTTGTTATCTAAATACGATTTCATTATAAAAAGACAAAACTCAAAACTTAATGTTCAGTGCTAAAAAAAACTAAAATTAGATCTTGGTTTCCAACGGTTTTTGCTTCTCATCAGCCGTGATCTTCATTAAACCTAACGACTTGACTTTAGATTCACCCACCTCACTCAGACAGACTTTTATATAAAGAGAAGACAAACTTTATAAAAAAAAATAACATAAAAAGAAGTCCGCCATTTTAAATCTGTTGGTGTCATGACAGCCAATCGTCTTGAGTTGCCCCCCTTTCGTCTCCGTATTATCACCGACTGTATCAAGTACTCGGATGGTGAAGGAGAGTGGGTTCAAAACTTTAATTAGAATGTTTTATGGTTTTTTTTTTGTCGGGGGGTAAATAACACACGTTCCTCCTCCCCGGGCATACCAGGTCTAATGATTCAACTAGAAGACGGAACGCTGAAAGTTTATCTTTGTTACGTCGCTATGTTTGTACCGTGCTATAAATAGTTGAAGAAGCAGAGGGTTTGTTTATTTGTGTATTTAATCTCTTTAAATCTTCTTAGACTTAATTTAAAACTCAGGTAGATTGTAGGAAAAGGAGAAACCGGGGATTCAACAGAAATAAGAACTTAGTTTAATACTTTGTTTCGTTTCATTACATTAAATACTTTTTATTTTGTTTAAGTACGATTTTTAAAAAAATATTTCTACAGCTTATTCCTTTATTCTCTTTTTTATCTGTCTATCTGGTCCCAACGTGATATAAAAGAAGAAATGTAAATGAAGTTAGAGGTAGTTTGTCTGAATGTCAGAGTTGACTTGTGTCATTAGACAGATGTCATGTTGAAAAAATTCACGTGGCAGCTGACATTTAAAATGTACAGCCTGAGTCTCAGACTTGATTTTTTCTTCTTTTTTATGAAACGGTTGCAAACAAAATAAGAGACAGACTAACAATCAGACTGAGAGACTACCAGACAGACTACCAGGCATACTACTAGACATACTACCAGACAGTATTGCTGTACAGACTAACAATCAGACTGAGAGACTACCAGACAGACTACCAGACAGACTACTAGACATACTACCAGACAGTATTGTGGTATTTCAACAGAGTTTAGGTATTCGACAAGGGAGCAGGACGGGGGTGCTGTGGATGGTTGTATTTACCGATGTCGCCTACAGATTCTGTTCGAACAACGACGTAAACAATGGTAAGGCAGCAGTGCTACTTTTAGCATTGTCCATTCACGAGACGTAGCCTCTTGCCCTGGAACTAACTATCGAGAAACCTTCACACAAAAAAACGTAGCGCGTTGGCGATAAATAGCGCAATCTGCCAACACTGGTTATTAGTTTCGATCGATCTACTGTAGAGATAAAAATGTTGCTGATTCCTAGAAGACTTAGAAGATTCCGTTTTAAGAGAATCGAGCTACTGGCTACAATCTCAGCAGTCACAGTATCGCACATGTGGCAGTCACAGTATCACACATGTGGCTGTCACAGTATCACACATGTGGCTGTCACAGTATCACACATGTGACAGTCACAGTATCATACATGTAGCAGTCACAGTATTACACACGTGACTTGCAATGTTTGTCGACGACCGGGGCCCTCTAATTTGGGCCCACTGGTGTCGGCGTCGATGGGCACTTGTAGCATCCGATCCCTGACATCACTGCAAACATTTTCAAACGCAGGCTTTTGACATTTATATGACGTTTGGCGCCAATTTAGGCACTGGACTTTATACAAATGATGATTATTGTGGAGAACAAGGTTCTCACACATTGGTTAGAATGTAGGTCCGAAAGATAGGGTAATATATTAAGTATATCTTTGAGAGGTTAAATCAAGAGTTCAGGGTTAAATCTTTTGAGGTTAGAGTCTGTTACATTTTCTAGCGACCCGGGTTAAGGACTTAACATATGATATCTTAGCTTTTGTTCCGAGAGTACGGAGAGAGTCAACTAACGTTGCTGACGAATAAATAAATCACCGGACACAACTGAAGGTGGCAAAGGGGCGCTTACCTTTTAATGGGTTTTTTTTTTTAAACTAGCCAATCCAACAAGTGGGTGC
Organism: Bulinus truncatus; assembly: GCA_021962125.1. NCBI lineage: Eukaryota > Metazoa > Mollusca > Gastropoda > Planorbidae > Bulinus > Bulinus truncatus. The sequence continues at coordinate 1,026,904 of JAGDYQ010000048.1, read as the reverse complement.
ACTAAGCCTGATGGGAAAGTTTTTTTTAAAAAAACGGGGCGTGAGAAAGCGTATAGAGAGATTGGGGGACAGTTGATTTCTAGATAGAGCGGAGAGTGGTCACAAGTTGTCACAAGTAGATTATAAGTTGATATTGAAGTTATTGTACTTAGTGAAATTGATGTTGGACTATATGGCATGTTATGTACTTTGTTTTGTAATAAATATTGCCATATACACGGCAACCCAAGTGCCTCTGTTATCAATTCTACTGTACGGAGTTTGAAATCGTCTGTATTTAGACATATCTATTATAATAGAAGGAGTGGCTACAGAGTGAAAGAATCTTAGGCAGACAAGATACTAAATACACGGTAGAAGTGGCACTTAAACCAACACATAACAATTATTAATAACCGAGTAATGTCAGACTAATTATGACAGACATTATTATAAGTCTAGTTTACCGTAGGTTGTTTGAAATAGTTTTTGTAACAGTGCTGTTTTAATTTCTTTTTATATATGTACAAAAAAGAGGTTCTGGCGAGGTTCGAACTCGCGACCTTCTGCGTGTAAAGCAGACGTGATAACCGCTACACCACAGAACCAGTTAGTATTTAACATCAAAAAATTGGAGAAGGGAGTACAAACTGTTATGTTAATACATGCATTATAATTATGTATTTCCAATAGCGTGTGTGAATTCCTAGTTATCAACTAATATGATATTTAATTGTCAAGTATTTTATTCCCCCCTTTCTCAGTATCAACAAACATTTGTACCGGCCAGAGACAGGTTGAAATAAATCAAAGATCCAAACCCGACCCCCCTCCTCTTGTTACTTTCGACATCCCCCATCACTGGCATCACCAGATGCCGTCCCAACCCACTGTTACTTTCTCAGTCTTCCAAACTCCGGAAGCCCCCAAACCCTGATTGAAACCAGCCGGGGAAACGGCCCTGCGCCCATGGGTCCTGTAATCTAATAGCCGGCACCGTCGTAGTGAATGGGGGTGGTGGGGGAGGGGTGGCACGGACCCGGTCGCCGTCTTGCCATATCCCCGCAGAGACCAAAAGCAAGGGGAGACCACTTAACTCCGTGGGGAGCACAGAAGATAATGTATCCAGTTGTCACCCCTTCCCCACCTCCACCCCCCCTTACTTCAACTCCCCACCCCCCACCCTCCATTCTCGTGAGACGCAAATTCGTTTCTAAACTCGAAAAAATGTAAAATAGATTTATTTTTTTTTTAAAAACCGTGGAGGTCATCCAGGACGCTGAGATTAGACCGATGTCCATTTTTTTTTTTTGTAATTTAGATTTTTTTTTTAATATTCTTTAAAACAAATTACATATTGCTGGATTGTTTATCTAAACTTGATTTATTCTTCTACACTTCTTGATTGTTTATTAATCACTAGGACAGAAATAGAATGAGAATTATCACACGAGAAAAAAGAAATTGCATTAAATGTAAACTTGAAATGTGGGTAAGGAAATCTTATTGAACGTGGAATCAAGAAACTGATTGGATTAAAGTAACTTGTGTTTATAGTTCGTTTCTGAAATAAGCACACAGGTCGAATGTATTAGTTCATATCAATTTATATAATATTGTTTGTCATTAATCTAGCCGACAGGGTTCTAGAAATATTGACCACAATGTCTCAGTATTTTTTTTATCTGTTCTATTGAGTATCGCCAATGGCTGGAAGGGTGCATTACGTCATTAGGGCATCAGTGTATTTAGAGTAATTTAGACCAATAGACGAGGAGCTTACATTCAACTTGCGTGCGCATCGCAAGCTTAATGTTATTTATTTACTGATAGTTGTATAACATTTAGAGCAAATAACACTGCCACGTCAAAAATAATTTACTACCCACCGATTCTCTCTCTCTCTCTCTCTCTCTCTCTCTCTCTCTCTCTCTGTCACTCTCCCAGGTGATTCTCCCACTCTCTCTCTAACTCACTCTCTCTTTCTCTCTGTCACTCTCCCACTCTCTCTCACTCTCTCTTTCTCTCTGTCACTCTCTCTCACCCACTCTCTCTCTCTCTCAATCTCTCTTTTTCTCTCTCACTCTCTCTCTCTCTGATATAAATATAACCATAACCCTTTTCGTTCATTCACTATATACCTCGTGTCTGCTGTGTTAGTCAACACTCACCCACTCTCTCTCTCTCTCTCAATCTCTCTTTCTCTCTCTCTCTCTCTCTCTCTCTCTGTCACTCTCCCAGGTGATTCTCCCACTCTCTCTCTAACTCACTCTCTCTTTCTCTCTGTCACTCTCCCACTCTCTCTCACTCTCTCTTTCTCTCTCTCTCTCACTCTCTCTTTCTCTCTGTCACTCTCTCTCTCTCACTCTCTCTTTCTCTCTGTCACTCTCTCTCACCCACTCTCTCTCTCTCTCTCAATCTCTCTTTTTCTCTCTCACTCTCTCTCTCTCTGATATAAATATAACCATAACCCTTTTCGTTCATTCACTATATACCTCGTGTCTGCTGTGTTAGTCAACACTCACCCACTCTCTCTCTCTCTCTCAATCTCTCTTTCTCTCTCTCTCTCTCTCTCTCTCTGTCACTCTCCCAGGTGATTCTCCCACTCTCTCTCTAACTCACTCTCTCTTTCTCTCTGTCACTCTCCCACTCTCTCTCACTCTCTCTTTCTCTCTCTCTCTCACTCTCTCTTTCTCTCTGTCACTCTCTCTCTCTCACTCTCTCTTTCTCTCTGTCACTCTCTCTCTCTCACCCACTCTCTCTCTCTCTCAATCTCTCTTTTTCTCTCTCACTCTCTCTCTCTCTCTGATATAAATATAACCATAACCCTTTTCGTTCATTCACTATATACCTCGTGTCTGCTGTGTTAGTCAACACAAATTGTTTCAAATGTATCACTTTCTCGCGACATTCCCCCCCCCCCCACCGTGAAAATGTCAACAATGTAAGTGAGACTTAATGTCAACACACGTACACTTGTGCTCTGCGTTAAGTCACGTTAAGTCAAGTACACTCTGTGGAAACCTGACACTCTCCCTCCCTCCCCCCTTCCGGGCCTGTCACCCCGCGAGGACATGCGACCAGGAGATTTCCCCCCCCCCTTTTTTTTAAAATGTAGTTTGAGGGTCTGTATTCACAGACTTGGACCATGTCCCTCCATCTCTTCACGTTCCAACAGCAAACAAAAAAAAAAAACTTTTTGGCGTACCAAGTTGTTTGGAAAAATGCCGCGAATCGTATATGTGGTGTACTGTTGGTGACCCTGGTGCCGCCCCCTCTCCTCCCCCTCCCACTTAACGCGCCTTATCCATTCGCTGGACGGTTGAAACGATAAGATCTCCTCCCCCCACCCCACCCCAACCACGCCTTACGTAGATATATTTGTTAGTTTCTTGCGCAAGTTCAGGGCTGTCCAAATTGATATGCAATCCACACCATCGCCCACAAAAAGCCCCCCACCCTCCTTTTCCAACATACATTCCTACAAAATCTGATCTATACTTCCAAGGGGGGCCCCTAATATTATCTGCGCTAGACCCCCCCCTCCCCTTAAAAAAAAATTAACAATAATACATTACCTTAGAACAGTTCAAATTAAGTTCCGTTTGTTTTCGTTAAATAATTTTACGATTAGATTTTCAAATTACATAAACTGACCGCCAATGTTTGATCACACAGTTTTGTTCCCTATGTTATACTCAGGTTGTAAATGAACTTGTAACTTGAATCCCAAACCAAAGCATGTATGTCATTAGTTTGTCACTTTCAACAGTTGTTTCTTTTTGTTACGTGTCACACCTGTTTGCCCCGAATGTCACAAGGTATGTCTATTTAGTTTCGCCGGGATGTACGGTCACACCTTGGACGGGTTGACCCACAATGACCCCCACACCTTCCATTTCAAGTGACGCACCATTAGCATCTCCAACACAAGGAATGAATCATTGATTCAAATGAATCATTTCGAGTTCAACACAAGGAGTGAATCGCTGATTCAAATGAATCATTCCGAGTTCAACATAAGGAATGAATAATTCCGAGTTCAACACAAGGAATGAATCATTGATTCAAATAAATCATTTCGAGTTCGACACCTAAGAAATAAAATCGGTTGAGACATCTTGACCGTCGTCCAACGTCTCACAGTATATATATGACGTAAAACTTGTATACCCCACAAATCCCGGAACTTTTGGGAACCCGTAAATTGGTTAAAGATGACAAATTTGCTATTCCCCCCCCCCCCCCTCGTCCTTACACCTGGCTGCAAAAAGAATTTGATGAAACTTGCATCCTGTCAAACTTATCCAACTTGGTTTCTGTCTCAGCAAACTGTCTTTATCTCTTTGAATTGTTTGTTTATTGTCTAATATCAGACAGTCTATAATTTTTTTTTATTTTCGCTGGATAACCTGTGGACGTTTTAAATACACTCGCCATATATGGTATTGTAGGTCAATCGACAGCACGTATTGGTTGATTTAAATCATTACTAGCCATCGGTCATCGGTCAGATATTGGACTACTTTGAGGACAGCCGTGCAGTGTAATGTATTGGTGGACCTACGTCTAATTATGGAGGTTATGGAGGTACCAAAGATATGACATTGCGCCGTGGCGCATGAAACTGTCATTTTAAGGGATTCGAACCCTAATGAACGCCACATTAATCTGACCCATTTGTCACCAAAGTCGACATCGAAATCTGTTTTTTTTTACTTACTTCTTAATTGTACAAATGTATTTAATTATTTTATGACCATGGTCCATCCAAAGATAGACACAGCCATGGATTATATTTAACTCATTTCGTCGGTGTCATAGCGCAAAGCTCATTATGTAATATTATTCAAGGGGCAGGAGCGGAACAAGGTAAGCTGAGGCCCTGGGCGTAGAATAAAATATTGGGCCCCCCCTTTAGAAATATTAGGTTCCCATGGCGCCCTCAGCCCTATCCGCCTCTGTACCTGGGCGTGAATGGATTCGGCTCCATTCAAGCGGAAAGAATGTACCTCATCAATATTCAATAATTATTGAGAGTTTCATTTGGTCATATCACGTGATCGTCGTATCGATAAAAGCAATAAAATGTCAATCTAAAGTAATTACTCGAAATACTCCATTACCGATCTTTCACTCTCTCTCTCTCTCTCTTACCATATTCCACCCCTACCTCCATCTCTGTCTCTCTCTCTCTCTCTCTCTCTCTCGCACACACAAACACACACACACACACTTTCATGGTATTTACGATTGAGTAAACACAATAATGCTAACTTCCACCCCCTCCCCCCCACTTTCTCCCACCTTCCTACATTATTCATATCGGCAGGGATTATATATCGATCGCCGATTCCAACATCCCTTGAGCTAATCTATTACCCTACCACACACACACACACGCACACACGCACAAACATACACACTAGTACCACCACCCCCTTTTCTACCACTTTTTTTTCAATCATCGTCTGCTTGTAATCTTTTATTACAACAACGGAGATAATTGAAACAAAATTTTAAACAAAACAAACACAAGTACAGTGGCGTAGCTAAAAGCTCGAGGGTTAAGTTTGGGGGGGGGGAGGGAGGGGAGGACCATCACGGAAAGTATTTGAAGGTACCTTGTCCCTCTGTCGTGGAGGGGGTGGGGAGCTAACCTCCCCTCCTCCTCCCCCCCTCCACTTTCTACAGTTCCCCAAAGACGCCACCGTTGACAACTTAAGTCGAAAACATTCACGTTCAGACCAGGTCGACCCCCCCCCACCCCGCGACCTAAATATTTGAAGTATGCACAGTAAATATTTTCTCCTAATTATGACATCAATGACATCTATCCCCCCGAGCTCCCCTCATCGACAAGTGCCCCTTCTTCCCTTCCCTTCCCCCTCCCCCTCACCTTCTCAACGCCCACACACCATATCTCCTCTCCTGGACTTCACAACTTAATGCTTCGGCTCATCCCCCATCGGAGCCCAGACTGTTTGACGGATTCGAGCCTCGTTTTGACATCCTACGTCAACAAGTCCGCATCTTTTTTGATGGACATCCTGACAGATTTTTTTGGCCCGAGACATCAGGAAAGGGGGGCGGTGGACATTATGACAAACATTTCAAACAGTTTTGTTTGGCGAGGACGTAGTGGGGATGATGGGACGGATGACAATCTTAGAACAATTTTGATGGGCTGATTAAATCATTTTTGACGCCATCTTAATTTTTTTTTCTTTACGCTGCAGAGTCTTCTTGGTCAGCAGACGAGAGAAGAGGGAGGGGGTAATTTCGTTTTTCGTTTCTTTTTTTTCCGCTGGCCAGATTTATCAAAGTTTTACAGCCTAATACACCCCCTGCTCGAAAAAGATGGATTCCTTGGCATGCACAGTTGATCAAATCCCCGTAACTTGTGTCAAGGGGAGAGTATTGATTGATTCAAACGCTCATTAAGCATCTTTCCCCTTCGCTTGCCTCCCTCTTTTCTTTTGCCCGGTTGGATCATTTTTTTGTTGTTTTGTTTTATTTTTAAAAGCGGTTAATTCTCCAAGCGTTATCAGTCTGAATATTTAACTTGCCAGGTTTTCTCTGTTTAATTTCTTTGCCTTATCTCTGTTTGCCTTATTATTTCTTTTTAAAAATCTCTTTTTCTTGCCTTTTATTATTTTTGTTTATCTGCGCACAGAACTCTTCTATTGCATTTTTTTTCTTTATTTGGCTGGGAGGAAAAATAACGTATAGATGGCAGAATGTATTGAAAAGCCCGCCTTATCATTTGAAAAGATTCCCTTTCATTTTAACTATATCCTTGGGTAAAATATTATCCATTCGGATCTTGCCAGTTTAAAAAAAAAGAAATTCTGAAGTGTATGATTTAATTTTTTGGTTTTTATTTTCTTTTAACATAATATGATAATGTTCAAAACAATAATGAATAAGAAATATTAGATATTCAATAAATAATCTAATTACAGTCTGAATGCAGGAAATAAATAACATGAATACAAATCTATAAGTAACATTTATTGTATATCTCATCAGCCGGGAAAAACAACACCAAATACGACATGAAATGTATCCATTTTTTAATACACATATTGATTGATACATTTTTAATACATATATTGATTGATACTTTTTAATACATATATTTTAAAACGAACGTAAGAAATAAGACACTGCTGTTTTTAAATAGAATTCATTGCTGGCAGGGGGGAAAAATTTGATATGCAGCCACCGACCGAGACAATAGAATTGTATTAATGTGAGAAATTTGAATTGTCAATATTTTCAACGGAAACTGATTCCTGAATAATTAATGAGGAGGTGGGGGAGGAGGGGGAGGAAATGCAATCTATTTTCACTCCCGACTGAGTTTGCTAGAAAACGGTCATCCATATTTAATAACTTCTAAATTGAAAACTTTTTTTTGTGTTTTTTTTCCTTAAGAAACATATCTTTCGAAATAATTAATTAAAAAAAAAAGATATGTATATATTTCAATTATCTTTTTGAAAATTTTTTTTTTATATTTTTCAAATTTGATTTTCCAGGTGATGTTTTGACAAGCTCGCGATGAACAGTGGAACTCCAGGCTGAAGGGAGTTTAATAATTCATAACACATGCTCTGAGGATTATTTATTTCTATTTTTTCATTTTTAAAATAAAAATAGTGCAATAAGGGCTTTTTGTGAAACATTGGGCTCTCAGCTGGAAAAAAACTGTACAATGGATCTCAAGTTGTACAGAAGTGTCGGTTTTATCCTATCTGTGAGCGTCTGTCTGCTGCCGCTGCTGCTGCTGCTGGCCGGGGTGAGTGGTCAGAACATAGAGCTGGAATACACCGTCCAGGAGGAGACCCCACTGCACTACCCCATAGGGAACGTCATCCAGCACCCGGCCCTGATGAACTACGTACAGGGCCTGGCCACCAGGGACTTGTTGTTCAGCTTCTTGGCCGAAGGCAATCCCCAGGCCTCGTACATATCCATCAATGAAACATTCGGCGATCTACGGACGGCCTTGAGGTAAGACAACTCCATCTCACCCCCACCCCACCCCCAATCTCCCGCCAATGTAAAAATATATCAATATTTAAAAAAAAAAAAAAGTCAAACGAACAAGTATTTATACGTTCTTTTAAAAAAAAAAAATTTCTCCATGGTCCTAAATTGTCTCACTCACAAATGTAAACCATTTAACATCCAGCTCGCGCTAGTTAAAATTTACGTCTGTTTTACCCTTAGGACGTAATACGCTATTGATAAAACTGATACAGAAAACATTTAGTACTTTATAAATTATATATATATATATGGAGGGAGGGAGTGGGGACTTGTTTCCTATAAAAGAAACATAATAGCGAAAAAAACAAACAAAAAAAAAACTAATGCCAACCTGGTACCATCGATTAATTATTAATCTTGCATGAAGATTTATCTCCCATTGTGTCACCTGGCACAGATGGCTACATCCCTGAACTAAACAAAAAAAAAAAGAAAGAAAATATTAAATCGGGTGTTCATTGATTTGCTCCCCCCATAACCTTATTTTTGTCTCTGCTCGCTGGGTGAATCGGTGGCTGTTAGGTTGCGTATCCCATCTCACATCCCATTGGTTGTTTTCAAATCCCAGCGAAATAATGCACCTGTGTGTTTTGTAGTGCCTCCGTGGACATTGCACACTCGGTTATTGTCGTGATATAAGACGGGGGACTAAAAAAAAATAAGATCTCTCGTTAATAGGATCAGCCTAAGACGGACGTTAATGATTCTATTCCCTGAGTTGACAATTAATAAGTCTACTCCCTAAGTTGACAATTAATATATCTACTCGCTAACTTTACTTTTCTCTCTTATATCCAGGATTGACCGCGAGTCCATCTGCAGGCGACAGAGTACCTGTGAGCTACGTGTCCAGACTGCCGTCCAAGCTGACCTCGGCGCCTTCTTCGTCATCGTCCTTGTCAAAATCGTCATCACTGACGTCAACGACAACGCCCCCGTCTTTTCCCCCAACGTCTTCTCCCTGCGGATACCCGAAAACGCGGCGTCCGGAGCGGTGTACCTGCTGCCCGTGGCCACGGACCCTGACATGGGCGTCGGAAATTCGGTCATCGCCTACAACACCCTGGACACAGGGGCCCCATTCACCCTCCTCGTCAGCGGCAGCGCCGCCGCTTCCTTCGAGATACGCCTGAGGCTGGACGACGCTTTGGACCGGGAAGTGACCCCGTCGTATCAGGTGCTGGTCAGGGCCCTGGACGGCGGTGAACCCAGACTGACCGGCACCCTAACGGTCAACGTGGAGGTCACGGACGTCAACGACAACGCCCCAGTCTTTGAGCGCCGGCACTACTCCACCAACGTGTCCGAGAGCAGCCCGCCGGACTCGGTCGTGCTGACGGTGAAGGCTACCGACCAGGACGTAGGACCCAACGGGACGGTGACGTACGTCATGACGTCCAATCAGGATGACCAGGACGTGCTGTCCATGTTCGCCATCAATAACGCCACCGGCGAGATCAAGACGTTGACGCCCTTGGACAAGTACGCAGGTAGAGTCTACAGGTGAGCAATGTGCCGAGTTATTTAAGTGTCATTTCAGTAATTATAAGGAAAAGTAAAGAAGTTATGTACGGTAATTACAGAGTAAAGAAACGTCAAGAAAATGGGAATAGAACTGAATGATTATTATTTTTAACGTGATAGAATATTGAAAAAATTTGACAAGCTACCAGGCCCGTAGCTTGCGGGGGGGCAGAGGGCCACCCCCCCTACGTTTTGTCATGCCCCCTGCCCCCTGCTATTGGCTAGCCCTTGCTGTAGAATGCCTGGCCCCTGCTGTAGAAATTTCACGCTACCGGGGGCTGCATGCTACTAAGTCTTATCTTTCTATATTGTTTACCATACCTGTGTATTTGTGATTATTCGTTTATTATAGCTTCGTTTAAACTCACACGTAACAATAAAATAGTTTGTATGTACTCCCACAGCCTTAGTATACAAGCACTGGATGGTGGACCTGTACCAAAAGCTGACCAAACAGAGGTAGACATAACCATACTGGACACAAGAAATAGCCCGCCTGCAATACTGCTTCATGTCTTGCGAACAGGGGGTGGAGGCAAAACCTGTAAGTACCCAGGGGAATGTAATTGTATTTTATTAGTGCACGAACTATCTCTAGTCATTTGTTTGTTTGTTCAAAACATGGGCCATGACCAACTTCTCTAACCAACAAAAATGTTCTCCAACGTTGTAGCCCAGGTGTCTGAACTGGCCGAACTGGGGCGAGTCGTGGCTTACTTCTCCGTCACGGACCCTGACCCCAAGTCCAGTCCGAACAGTGTGGTCACTTGCTCCACGGACAGTGACCAGTATGAGCTGCAGCCGATGGACCAGAACCAATATAAGGTCATCTTGTCCAAACGTCTGGACAGGGAACAGGCAGGGTTTCACAGGTAAAGAAATAAACATATATTATATACTATCTGTAACCTTCAAAACCTTTTCATAGCGATAAACTATTGTTAAACTATGAGGTTATAATGAATTGGTCAATGTAGCTATATGAATCTGACTATTTTTTGTTATGAATGATATTGAGAAACGATTTTTTTTTTCTTTTTAAAAACCTAAAGGATAATTTTTTTTTGTTTAAAGTTACAAAACAAAAGACAAGAGATAATTAGAATGGTAGTATGTGATTACTTTTACGTCACATATTTATTTCAAACCATAGAAACCCGTTAAAACTGTATAATTTTTACAAACATTTATCGAATAGAGAGAGAGAGAGAGAGAGAGAGAGAGAGAGAGAGAGAGAGAGAGACAGGCAAGAAGACTTTTTTTTCCAAAGCCAATATTACCAAGATGTTGCAAAGCCTGATGAAAGGTTATTACTGTGGTCAGTTTTGAAATGGCGCCATTGATAACTACAGGGTCTGGCGTGATCATTGCGGACTCTCATACAGAACCGATCGCGTGGGTGCCCCATCATTTATTCACTCTTTTCAAAAACAACATTAATATAAGTTGAGTCGGGATTGAGGATGGGTGGTGTGGGGGGGGGGGTGACTTGCTTGTATCTCCATGCTCCAGTGCAATGGCCCTAACAGTATTCTAGTAAAAAAAAGATTCGGATTGGTTTTTTATAGAACCTTAGACCTGTAAGTTGACCAGACTGGACATTTGAAGTTCAGACAATAGAGAAGGTTTTACTTTTAATGGTGAATGACTAGTGAGTGGCTGGTGAGTGACTAGTGAATGGCTGTTGAGTGACTAGTGAGTGGCTGTTGAGTGACTAGTGAGTGGCTGTTGAGTGACTAGTGAGTGGCTGTTGAGTGACTAGTGAGTGGCTGTTGAGTGACTAGTGAGTGGCTGGTGAGTGACTAGTGAGTGGCTGTTGAGTGACTAGTGAGTGGCTGTTGAGTGACTGGTGAGTGACTAGTGAGTGGCTGTTGAGTGACTGGTGAGTGACTGGTGAGTGATTTATAACGTTTGTGGACCATCAATCTTTGGTTATAAAAAAAAATTAAACTGGACAACGGAATACCCCAAGAGCCATATTAACCTACATCATTGAGTGACCCTCCCACCCACCCCCTCCTCATCCTCCTCCTCCCCACGACATTTAGTCTTATGTCTCAAAGACATCCTGTTGAGACATCCATCGAGATAATAGCGTCATATCCGTAGCATCGGTTCTATGAATAGAACACACAGCTCTTTGGCCTATGACTGTTAAGAACAAAGCTTTTGAAATTTGAGTCACAAGAATGTTTCAAGTTTTTTTTTTGTTGCATTGTCGCTCTGAGTGCAAAATCTGGCTCTCTTTTTACCAATACCTGATCGTATAGCCTTCCTCCCCCTTAAATCTCCCCCCAACACACACACCCACTCACATACCCACGTACATACATACACTCCCATACACCAACACCACTTGAAGAATCCACTGAATTGTTTTTAATCACATGCTGCCCTGTTGTCAAATCTCACACACAATCTCATCCGCGCCACCACCCCCCACCCCCTTTCCCTCATCTTCACTTTCAGTGTGAGTGTTCTGTGTATCGACGCCGGTGATCTGCCCCTGAACGACACCGCCAACTTCCTCGTGGAGGTGCAGGACGAGAACGACAACCCGCCCCTGTTCGACTCTGTGGTCTATACGGCTGACGTCACCGAGGGGCCTGTTAACATCGACAACAGGTAGGGGGGGGTGTCGCTGGTGTGCCTGTACCCCGTGTGTGTGTGTGTGTGTGTCTTCGTCGTCATCATCGACAGTATAGTGGTGTCGGTGCTGGTAACCATGGAAACCATTCCCACTGGTTTACTTACTAGCTGTTGTTTTGGGTTTTTTTTTCCTTTTATTCTTCTGTTAGCCTCGAATATGATTTTTTTTTAAGAAAAGACAAAAAAAAAAAAGTGGCAACGTGTTATTTACCTATGCATGACATTTACCTGACTATCATAACCAGTGATTATAGTCGCGGGGAAATATATTTAATCAAAGCATTGCATACACATGACAGTGTGCGTGCAGGTGCAGTGCTCGTGTGTGTAAGTCCTAGAAGTGTATCCTACTATTAAAAGAAGTAGACATTCCTCACAAGTACAAGTCTAGGGTGTAACTTGAACGAAAAATCAGATGACAGCTTTATTTTATTTATATCACGCACAACCAGCTGATGAGCGGAAGGCTTCCATTTCTTCTTAATTCATGTATCGCATATTTTTTTTTAATCAGGGCTACGCCAATAGGGGTGGGGGGGTGGGGAGTCAACACGAACCCTTGTCAATGACCCAGGGCGAGAGAATGAAGTAGGGGGGCGTTGCCGCTTTCAAAATTGTAGTATTTGTTTTTTCTCTTTTTCTGCAATTGTGTTTTAGATTATTTTTGTTGGGGGGGGGGGGCAGGGTAACAGCGGTCTGAGTCGTCAGGGCTCGTCTACAGCCCTAGATTTTTCTGGCTGCGGCCCTGCTTGTATTCTTGTGTAGGGCTTCTGCAGTTTTACAGCTGGGCCTTTTCAGTTTGCTGTTGTTGCTTCTTTTTAATCAGAGCTAAGTTATCCCTGCTTGAATTGAACATTAAAAACATTCACTTCATTAATTCTATACATCAAATCAAGTGTAACACAAGAAAACTCTCTAAACTTCTTCTCATCGTCAAATACAATCATGATTTACATTACATTGTTTGTTTTTATGTTGTGGAAGACGGTAAAACCCACTTAACTGATGGTTTCCATGGTAATAAAATCTGTTCATCATCTCAAGTTAATTTGTTTCTTAATGTAATTAGAAAGTAATTGCCCTGCTGTGTCTGTATGTTTGTATACAAACACAATTATTTGTTTTCATTAATTTCATTTCGATTGTCTTCCATGACTTGTCTGTCATCTTGTCTTGTTAATTACATTATTAGAGATGGTGTCTTCTTTTTGTCTTGTTATACTCACTGTTAGGAATTGTGTCTTGCATTGCTCTCTGGCAATATTTCTTTATTCTTGTCTTTGTTACACACACTAACATGACATGTATATGTCTTTGTTTTACCATCTGACATGACATTAGATGTCTTTGTTTTACCTTCAGTTATGATATGTATCTGTCTTTGTTTTACCTACTGACATGACATTATATGTCTTTGTTTAACTTTCTGACATGACATGTATATGTCTTTGTTTTACCTTGACATGGTATGTATATGTCTTTGTTTTACCTTGTGACATGACATGTATATGTCTTTGTTTTACCTTCTGACTTGACATGTATATGTCTTTGTTTTACCTTGACATGACATGTATATGTCTTTGTTTTACCTTGTGACATAACATGTATATGTCTTTGTTTTATCATCTGACATGACATGTGTATGTATTTGTCGTACCTTCTGACATGACATGTATAAGGCTTTGTTTTTACTTTCTGGCAATGAAGTCTGTGTTTCATTATCTTCTGTGTGTTTGTTCTATTTTACACAATGACAACAAATGTCCAATTTGTCTGTTTCATTATCTTCTGTGTGTTTGTTCTATTGTACACAATGACAACAAATGTCCATTTTGTCTGTTTCATTATCTTCTGTGTGTTTGTTCTATTTTACACAATGACAACAAATGTCCAATTTGTCTGTTTCATTATCTTCTGTGTGTTTGTTCTATTTTACACAATGACAACAAATGTTCAATTTGTCTGTTTCATTATCTTACTGTGTGTTTGTTCTATTTTACACAATGACAACAAATGTCCAATTTGTCTGTTTCTACAGCGTCATACTCCGCGTCCACGCCAGTGACCGAGACATCGGACCCAACGCCCAAATCACCTACCGACTCTCAGACCGAACGGACACAGATTTTGGGATCAGCAGGGACGGCGAACTCTACGTGGCCAGAGCCCGGGGTTTGGACAGGGAGGACAAGGTCAAAGGTCCCAGGCGGGAACTGACCTTGCTGGCGATCGATGGCGGGAACCCTGCGCTGACCGCCACGTCCACCGTGGTGGTCAACATACGTGACGTCAACGACAATGCGCCCAAGTTCTCCGAGCCCGTGTACTACTTCAACGTCCCTGAAAACTCGCAGAACGGCAGGGTCGTCAACAGCCTGTCCGCCACGGACGATGATACTGACATGAACGCTGTGTTCTATTTCAAGATGGCGCCCTTGTACAGGCACAAGACACCCTTCGAGGTGGGGATGGACGGGAACATCCGGGTCTCGGGCGACATCGACAGGGAGAAGCAGGCCGGGTACGAATTCCAGGTCATGGTGTACGACCTTGGCGAGCCCCCGCTGACCTCGACGGTCATGGTCCACGTCAAGGTCACGGACGTGAACGACAACGCCCCCGTGTTCATGTTCCCCAGCGACGACAACTTCACCCTACACGTTCCGCACACCCTCAGCCCCAACACCGTGTTCGCCAACATCATCGCCACGGACAGGGACGAAGGGAGGAACGGCGAACTGGCCTACACCCTTGAAAGTGGAAACGGGTCGAAATTTTTCAACATCGACTTGGACTCTGGGAAAATTCTGCTCACGCGGGCTTTGTCATCAAGCGACATAGGCGTCCACGTTTTGAACGTGATGGCTCACGACAAGGGCTATCAGAAACAGCTGTCCAGCAACGCCGTCCTCCACATCATCGTCTACGAAGGCAACGCCACCGCGGCGCAGCAGGAGGGCGGGATCGGGTTCAGGAACATACTCGTGGTCATCATCCTCATAGTGGTCACCCTGGTCCTGGCCCTGATCATCCTCATGACCATCATCCTCATACGACGGGTGGACAAGCAGAGGCGGCTGTACCACGCCAAGCAGGAGGAGTCCAAGGTGGAGGCCAACATGCGCCATTTCTACCCGTGCCAGGTCCATGACTCCGAATCCCCCAGCGGCATGTCCGACGACAATGATAACGATGACTTCAAGGAGTGCAGCAAGAAGAAGAAAGAGGTCAGTTTCTCACTGGACGAGGATAACAACGTCCACCAGGCGCCGACCATGACGACGTTCAGCCCCGTCGTGCCCGAGAAGTATGACCACCTGCCTGAATCAGACCGTGACAAAATAAAGGTAAATCTGATCTTCGAAATGCCTAAGCTAAGTCATTTCACTAACAAAATAATTTGACCCAAAATCTAGTCCCAAACTGTTAACAAACCTCTTCTTTGTATTTAATAGTAACAATTTATTTTGCAAATTAAAACAAACTACTTCTCCACAGGCCTGGATGTCATGTAATAAAACTTTAAAATACAAAATTTCACTAACAAGAACCACAAAAAAATGTTATCTATGTAACATTGTCATTTTGTTGTGTGTGATACCTAATACCGTTTTTTTTTCTGTTAATAATAATGTTTATTATTTTAATACCGTTATTCGTTTAGAATAATGTTTTATTACTTTAATACCGTTATTTGTTTAGAATGTTTATTACTTTAATACCGTTATTTGTTAAAAAAAATATGTATTGCTTTAATACCGTTATTTGTTTATAATAATGTTTATAGCTTTAATACCGTTATTGGTTTGTAATAATGTTTTTATACTATAATACCGTTCTTTGTTTATAATAATGTTAATTACTTTAATAATGTTATTTGTTTATTATAATGTTGATATACTATAATAACGCTATTTGTGTTGCTTGAAATATTACCTTATTTCTTGGATGTTTAGAATAAATTAAAACAATCAGTTTACACGCGGGAAAGAACAAAAAAAAACTCACGGAAATTCCCTGAAGGTAAACAGAAAGGTTGGAAATATCAGAACATGTTCATTAACTCTTTACTAAGGGGTAATGTTTCATCTTCATACAGTACGCAGTTAGGATCAAAGCTATGATCATCAGTTACTAATAGTCCACCCCTGTGATCTTGATAGTCCTGTTTCCTCGTGTCCACAGAATGACCTACTGACCAGTAACCATTATCAAGCAGATCGCCTGAACAAAAGCTCCAGCTCGAAGAAGGACATCAACAACTTCAGTTTTCATCAGGTCCACCCAGCGGTCAATAATGTGTTGACCAATAGACAGGTACTGACCATTACTTTCAGTTGTACAATATATCTACTATATACCTGCTACATATCTATCAATATTCACATACACAAACATATATATATATACGTATATATATATATATATATATACTTGGCATGTATTTAATATGGACTGGGCAGTCACATGATTCAATAAAAGAAGAAAATGACCTTACATCGCTTTACTTAGAAACTCAAAAAGATTAACTTGCAATAAATTTAAATGTAAATATTAATGAAATAATGTTCTGATTATTTATTACAAAATTAAAACACAGAATAAGCTAAAAAAAAATGTGAAACCCAAGAGAGAAATTTAAGATAAGGAAATTTTACAATTTCATTTGTTAGCTGGACAACATATCACCTTGACCTTGTATTGGCTTGTGACATTAGTCTTGGTGTATTATTACTACTCAAACTGTAGATGTAGATGTGTCCAATCACTGCCTAGGGATGAAAACTATCATTTCTAATATAACATACATATGCATTTTAAACCATAGCTCACTGTATCTTAGAAGAGTTATGCCCGTGTCTCAACTGTAATAACATTTTTCGTATTGAGATGGGAAAATCAATAAACAGTTTCCAATAAAACACAAACAAGTTCATCACTAGAGGCCAATAATTACTTTTGTTTTGTCAAATAACAATCTCATTAGTCGTATTGTTGGATCAATTTTTGATTATATATAGCTCGATCATAGTTAAGGGTTAAAATATATTCATACTAGCAGTACCCTGCAAAATCTTTGCATAGAGTTATATTCCCTTAGGCTTGATCGGAAGGCTATGTTATTTTTTGGTTTCGGGCAGATCCGATTTTTTCATGGTTGTATTTTAAACTGCAATACTGTTGTATTAATTCTTTAATTTCGATTTAACGCAGAACCCAAATCGCTATTATTTTATTAGATTCCAAAATATATTAACAATTGAGTCGAATTGACGTCGCTATGAGATTATTAAGTTATCTTGGCAGTTTGAAGTGGACTAGAATAGAGTTCCTAGTGTTTCAAAAAAATAAATTTAACTAAATATTTCTGGAATCACCAAATCCTATTTTTAAATATACATTCTACGTTAAGACACACATGTACGTTTAGAACTCGGCCCGTTCTTAGGTTTTAGGGAGCTGTAGGTATCGACTTTCCAAAGATGTTTGCGAGCTCTAGGCTAAATGACTTTCTGGGCTTCCCCTAGTATTACAGTTAATAAGAGTAAATTTTAAGGGGGGCCCCATTCCAGTAGGGGGGGCCCAGGCCGTGGACAGCCCATTCTAGTAGCGGACCCAAGCTGTGGACAATTTACCTACCGATTAGGACGTTTCTATTTGAATACTTTAATCCTAGGTCAAACTAAACTTTCAAATTGACACGTGGCAATCTTTGTGCCACTAAACAAATGTTTAGATGTACTGACCAGTTGTTGACCAGTTGTTGACCAGTTGTCTAGTTCAGTTTAGTTGAGACTCAACAACAACAACACAAAAAAAAATGGCACAAACACATGTATGTATATGTATAAACGTAAGCGATCTTACACCTGGTGAATGCACACCCGATTGATACCATTGTCCACCCCCAGCAGCGACACCACGAGGATAACCTGAGTGACGTCAGCGGTGAGCTGAGCACCAGCGACAGCGGCAGGGGCGGCAGCGACGTGGAGCTCCAGAGCCACGGTGGTGGGGCGTCCAAAGACTCAGGTATGACACCTTGACACAACGATATGCAAACAAACAATACGCACACAACAACAACATATACAAGCAACTTATACAAACAACGTAAACCAACAGCATATACAAACAACAGCATATACAAACAACAACATATACAAACAACAACATATACAAACAACAACATATACAAACAACAACATATACAAACAACAGCATATACAAACAACAACATATACAAACAACAACATATACAAACAACAACATATACAAACAACAGCATATACAAACAACAACATATACAAACAACAACATATACAAACAACAACATATACAAACAACAACATATACAAACATTTAATGCTATTCTGTGGAACTGAACTTCGTTGAAAAAAAAATTATTCAGATTTAAACATTCCTGAGTGATTCAACTCATGACTCACTCTTTTCTACTACTTCCCTGGAAATATTTAGCTCTCAGACATTGGAAAGAAGCACGGGAGAAGGGTAGGGAGGGTGGAAGGGGGAGGAGTGGGGGGGCAAAACGGAGATTAAATAAAAATATAATGCATTGATACTTACACCGAGCATGTACTCAGGGCTTATTCATACATGTAGACGAAATAATCTCGAAGACAGATTGTCAGACTAGAGTCAGTTGATAGGGGGTACAAGAGTATCTGTTGGCCTGCCGTGCATATGTGATTCTCTGACACATATTGAAACTCAGAGAAAATGTTACCTCAGAAGGTTGTGTCTGAGGCGGGTGGGTGGTGGGGGGAGGGCGGGGTGCTTGTAGGGTCAGTCTAGCGCCACCTGGAAATTTTTACCTCGAAATACATATAATATGTTTCTTCAATGTCAGACTGCTGATGTGGATTTATTCATCTCTGTCAATCATTTTTCGTAAATTGTACAATATCTTTAGCGTATATGCGTGCACATCTTTAGAAAGATAGCATGCATAGATAGATTGATTTATTGATTGATTTTTAGAAAAATACTTAGGTAAATACATAGAAACTCTGATTAAAACATAAATATATTAATTTATTGAATGCTTTGCTAGATAGATAGATAGATAGATAGATAGATAGATAGATGGATGGATGGATAGATAGATAGATAGATAGATAGATAAATAGATAGATAGATAGATAGATAGATAGATAGATAGATAGATAGATAGATAGATAGATAGATAGATAGATAGATAGATAGATAGATAGATAGATAGATAGATAGATAGATAGATAGATAGATAGATAGATAGATAGATAGATAGATAGGCAGACAGATTAGTTTATGTTTTAATGTTTTAAGCGCAACACCAAATTAAACCAAAAAGACATTTCATCACATCTACTCAACTGCCAGTTGCCATGGCAACCCCTGGGCCACAGCACGCCAACTAGCAATCCGATTGGTTTCACCTGATTAGTTTCAACGTCTGTTGATACATTGTACCTCTCACCTGATTTATTCACCCCCACCCCTCTCCCTCCCTTGTCCAAGGGTTTAACGACCGCCACAAACAACAATGACTCTTTCTAAATATAGCCCTCACGTGACCTGCATGTTATACGTGATCCGGAGCCATACCCTTTAACCTTTCAATCTTTGGCTGAAAATCAAGTACTTTTTTTTCCCCTACTTTAATTTATAATCAAACACATCTGAGTTCATAATGTGATGAAATGGATTACAAGCTAAGTTTTAACATTTCTGGACATGGATAAAAAGATTTAGCTGGTACCGTGTTAGGAAACATTGAAAAGACATTCTGAAGCAAAACCTATACGCCAGCGGTCGGGAAACTTTTTTAATCATTACCCCAAAATATTTGAGTGTAAGTTGATATTACCCCATAGCAAATTAAAAATATATACTTTTTACTCACTAAAGTTTCATTTTTACCCCCAAAAATTTCATTTTTACCCCCAAAAATTTCATTTTTACCCCATTTGGGGTAATTTACCCCGGTTCCCCCGACCGCTGCTATACGCCATTTGTAAAATAGGGTAGGCGGGAATAAGAAATTACATTATAATGACAGCCGTTCTTGTGAAGAGGAAAAAAACTAAAGGATAGCCTTAGACCCCCCTCCCCCGCCCCTTTGCCAAAGCCCCCCACCCAACATTAGAATATTCTTTACAATATGATGCGACAACGGCTGCTTTAGCCTAGGATCTGCTGATATCTAATATTTATGTCTTAAGACTTACAAATAAAACCTAGAAAGACTCTGGTATAAAAACACATGAAAAACACAACAATTAGAAACGAACTCCCAGATATCCGGAATCTTAATTTAAGCCGGATAAATATTTTGAAGTGGATGAGCTCTTTAAATTAAAACATTTTGAATTTTAATTGATGTGTGGAATCTAGTTATCTGAAGTTTTATCTGAAGTAATCCGAAGTTTTATCTGAAGTAATCCGAAGTTTTATCTGAAGTAATCCGAAGTTTTATCTGAAGTAATCCGAAGTTTTATCTGAAGTAATCCGAAGTTTTATCTGAAGTTATCCGCCGTTTTATCTGAAGTTATCCGCCGTTTTATCTGAAGTTATCCGAAATTTTATCTGAAGTTAACTGAAGTTATCTGAAGTTGTCTGGAGGTCATCTGGGCAGTAATGCCAGTCAGTTAAAAGTTTTGTAGTTACTGACCTACTGCCGCTGTCCAGCTGTCAGAACTGCCAAACATTTTTTTCATCGAAGTTTGTAGATGAGTACCTTGTTCGTCCCATCATGTTATCTTACAGTTATCTACAGTTATCTACAGTTATCTACAGTGATCTTACAGTTATCTACAGTTATCTACAGTTATCTTACAGTTATCTACAGTTATCTACAGTTATCTACAGTGATCTTACAGTTATCTACAGTTATCTACAGTTATCTACAGTGATCTTACAGTTATCTACAGTTATCTTACAGTTATCTACAGTTATCGTACAGTTATCTACGGTTATCTACAGTTATCTACAGTGATCTTACAGTTATCTACAGTTATCTACAGTTATCTACAGTGATCTTACAGTTATCTACAGTTATCTTACAGTTATCTACAGTTATCGTACAGTTATCTACGGTTATCTACAGTTATCTACAGTTATCTACAGTTATCTTACAGTTATCTACAGTTATCTACAGTTATCTTACAGTTATCTACAGTTATCTACAGTTATCTACAGTTATCTACAGTTATCTTACAGTTATCTACAGTTATCTACAGTTATCTTACAGTTATCTACAGTTATCTACAGTTATCTATAGTTATCTTACAGTTATCTACAGTTATCTTACAGTTATCTACAGTTATCTTACAGTTATCTACAGTTATCTTACAGTTATCTACAGTTATTCATATCAATCTGCTCCCCGCTATTCCTACACCAATAGCTCACACTAGTCATCAAATTTAGACCCCCCCCCCGCACACCCCACAACCACTCACCTACTCACACAAATACCAAAAACGTTATTCCCAGCCCCCCGGGACTAATTATTATCTTGACAATGTTATCGCCAGCGACTAAAAGCAGTAAGATTAATACCAAGACGTCTGTAAACGTTTTTATCCCCCCCCACCCACCCACCTCCACCCTAAACCCGAGTCTCAGCTAGATTTACTTTGACCTCTTGACCTACACCCAGCATCCACCCCCACCCCCCTCTATATTCCATCCCCATATTTGGACCCCCCCCCCCCATTTCTCTATCGATAACCCAAATAGAGCTGAACCAGAATATTTTAGCAAGTCATATCATCTCACGTGGCGTTCTACGACACCCCCCTGCCCCCCTCCTTTTTCCCCCACCCTTCACAGCCAGTTGAGCCCCCCCCCGCCCCCTTTCCTCCGTGTAATCTGGTCTCCGGTGCATTGACGCGTCGCTCACCCTTGAAGCTACGATGTATTAATGGGCGCAAGGTGTGATAAGGCATTACGGGGGAACATGGGGTGGGGGGGGGATTGAGGGATGGAAGTCGGAGTCCTGGGGTGAGGCAGAGAGGTTAAGATTAGACAGGGGGGGGGTGTCGCTGGGGGTGGGATGTAGTAGATGTATATTTTTTGCTGGAAACGAAAAGGTAATAAATGTCATTTCTGGGAAGATTTCAGAGGGGGGGAGGGTGCTGTTTCATTTGAATTTCTTGACTGTTGAACTGGAAGCGTCCACACCTGCACGAGTGTTACAAGTGCACTTCAAGATGTGTGTGTGTGTATGTGTGTGCCTTTGGGCAGGATATAGCCCAATGTAAAATCGCATGCACTATTCTAAAACCATGAAATTTACAGAAAGCTATTGTTTCGAATTTTAATATTTTTTTTTTTAAATTAAAGCAACAGTCGGCAACATCATACAAAAAAAAAAAACTCAGACATGTATTCATGAACTATCTTCCCGGGCAACGCCGGGTATAAATATGCTAGTTACTGCTAAATGCAGAAAGCTAAGAAATAATGCTACACTAAATAAGAAAAGCTCAAATGTTAAAGTTGAATTCAAAAGTCTGTCAACATTCAGTTAACAAAGAATCTCTTGTTTTTTATTTCTTCTGAGAACAATGTGTTTATTGAATTAAGGATGTTTACATTATAACTGTCTGTCTGTTTGTATGTAACCTGATGGTCTAATTGTATGTAAATTGTTCTGTCTATGTGTATGTAAATTGTTCTGTCTATTTGTATGTAAATTGTTCTGTCTATTTGTATGTAAATTGTTCTGTCTATTTGTATGTAAATTGTTCTGTCTATTTATATGTAAATTGTTCTGTCTATTTATATGTACATTTTTCTGAACTAACGGTTGGTTTAGGTAATTGTAGTGTAATATCTGTATTAACCTTAACAGCATATTCTTAGCTATTTATATTGTTGTTATTTTTCCCACCGGGGAGGGGGGAAAGGGGGCTATGTCATGACCCAAGTTGGTTGTGTAGTGACCCTATACACTCACCACACATTTCCCCCACATTTACTAATGTCCAGAACCTCCACTGACTATCTTCATTCCATGCCTCTCCGTATGGATAACACCAGATTGACCGTTAGATCAGACGGAACATTATTCCCCCCCCCCCGTAGTGAGTAAATTTACGGCTCACGGGAGAGGCCAAACTTCTGCTGTCTGTCCCTTCAGGGACATTGTTTCTAGGCCCCCCCTCCCCAGGCCCCATTTATTCACACGTGGCGTCTACAAAATGCATGCCGTATTTCCTGAAACTTTATTTTTTTTATTATCAGCTGAGCCGAGATTATCCTCATTAGTGCAGCCGCCAGAGTTCAAGGTCGTCAGACTTCCGTCCATCATGACCCAGCCAACCATAACCTGATAAAACATCAGATTCATTAATTCCGCTGATTGTGAGCCAAGCTGAAGTTTAATTTTAATTTCACCTCCGCTTTAAGTTATCCCCCCCTCCCCCTGTCCCCCACTTCATGTTTACCATCGATTCAAATCTTGTATTTACGACACAATTCATTTGTACTTTCTACCATCATGACGCTATTCAGTTGTACTTTCTACCATCATGACGCTATTCAGTTGTACTTTCTACCATCATGACGCATTGACGCTATTCAGTTGTACTTTCTACCATCATGACACAATTCAGTTGTACTTTCTACCATCATGACGCTATTCAGTTGTACTTTCTACCATCATGACGCTATTCAGTTGTACTTTCTACCATCATGACACAATTCAGTTGTACTTTCTACCATCATGACGCAATTCAGTTGCACTTTCTACCATCATCTAACTTCGAGATCTCTGTGTCGTTCAGAAATGTGAATCTGATGGTCGTCTTTTTCGATATAACATTTATTGTGTGTACAGATTTTCAAAATATAATAACTTCTGACACTACGCTGTACTGACAGTCCACGTTAACCTCTGCCTCCCTTCCATTACCCACAAATACAGAGATGTAATTCCCATCTCAGACTAAATCAGTTTAAAAGACTTTGTATTATATTGTAATGTTAAAACTGGCAACTAACAACAGTCGATGGATTCCCTTGTAAACATTCATGGGGCACCGAGAGCCTACAAGGGCCCCAGGGCAGGACATCATTGCGGGCCCCTTAAAAAACAATGAGTCGTGAAAAAATTGACATGGTCGGGCAATGCGGGCCCCCTGGCAATGACCCCCCCCTATCGGCGTGCCTGTAAACATTTACCTATAATCGGGGTCAGGGTTCACCGGCTTTTGTTGACACGGCTGTAATGTGTCTAGCGCATCATGGTTTTCTTCTATTATGAATTTTAACTTTCTTCAACTGAATAAAAAAACCAGATACCATTTTGTCAATAAACAATTCAATCAGAAAAGCAATTCGCTCAGAAAACAATTACTTCAGTAATTAAATTAGTAAACAATTTATTTGATCATCAGTGATAATTACACAAAACAACACACGAATTGACCCCTTTGTGTTATTTTTCCTTTGCAGTTGACACCTCATTCGCCTCACAGAGAGCCTTCAACGCCCACAACAACCTCAGCAGCGTCAGCAGCGCCAACAGCAACATCTCCAGCAGCTGCAGTAGTCTGAAGAACGCCGGGGGCGGCAGGTCCGTGCATTTCCAGAACATCCACCCGGACCCCGTCAACGTGGGCACCTTTCTGTCGCCCATGACGCCCACGACCCTGCCCGCCCGCCCACCCAGGGTGCCCAATTACAGTTTCGGTGGCGCCCCAGTGATGAGCTCTCCCCAGTACGCCACCAATTTAAGCCCAAACGACGTCCTGGCAAATCGTCACGTCGGTGGCAACATGAGCGGCCGTAGACCAAACCCGTCCAGTGTTTTCGCTGAAGGTTCCAGAAATCAATCGCTGATCAATTTTTCCACCAATCAAAACATGAGGCACCCAATCCCAGTGCACCCCAGTGGGGACTACATTGACACATCCTCAGGGCGCCGGTCCAACATGTCCCAGAGATCCAACTCCGCAATGGATGGCACCTGGGACGCCGATACGACGACGACGACGACATCCGGAAGTTACGTGGTCGACCCGCAGGAACTGTGTGATGAAATAGACAAATTGTTCTTTGATGAGGTCCAAGATGTTGTAGTGTAGACATTTTGTCTATGAGCTAAAAACAACACACAAAAAAGCTTGATACACGGTTCGATTCTAGGAAATGTATGTTTGAAGTCATTAAAGTTGGCATAAATCCAAGTTGTACTTGAATCCAGTTGTACCAAAGGGAATAGAGTGGACAAATATGTCTATAAATGTCTATATTCGAAGCCAATGTGTTTAGTTTCTATGATATCGGATTATACCACCATGGTGGTGCTCACCCCAACCACTACAATTTACTTCTGCCGGCTCAACTGTAACCACTACAATTTTCTGTAGTGCTAAAACTGCGAGTGGTGATCAAGCACAATGAATCTGCTCTATATATATCAAGTACATGTTGAGCAGTTATTCCCTAGAAACAAATTTCTTTATTCATCTGTATCAGATGGGAAATGTGTACTTCATTCAGTGTTTATTAACTTTTCATTGTTTTACAACCGATGTACCAGTCTACAATAACAAACACTGTATTGACTTCATATTGTTGTTACATAATTAATTAACTATACAGACATCAGCTCAAAGCTTGCCAATTTCTCTTTGTTTAGTTTAAGATCTAAGGTACAGAATCTTTGTCAGAATCTGTTAAGATCTAAGGGATATGATCTGTGTTAGAATCTTTTGTTATGTAATCTATTGTAACATTTATTGCTACATCAATTTGAACAAGAGTCAATCTAAAGAATGATGACAAAGTCTGTCAAGTCAGAACCTAAATATTTTGTTTAAAAGAATAATAATTATTTGTTCCACTATTGAATGTGTTGAATCTATGGAGTCTATTGAATCTATTGATCTATTGAATCATTGATCTATTAAATTGATTGAATCATTAGAAAATTTGAACAACTTTCATCTTTTTGTTCTGTTTTGTCTGTTTTGATTACTCTCTTTTTTTTTCAATACATGATATAAATTATATCTGTAATATTTATTTTATCAAAATTTATTGAAATTGTTTTGAGTCTAATAAGAAATTTGTTTAAAATTGTGTTTTCATTTTATATTTATATAGCCATAAGGTTTATTGTGTGACTAATGTGAGACCAAGTTTTTGTATTAATTAATATCAATTATGAGCCAGTTTCCCTTTATTTTTAAAAATTGAGTTAAAATTTAATTATTGATTTCTGAGTCATTTGTAGCGAAATGTTATTATGACTTGTTGGTTATTAATCATTGTATCATTGTTTGTAGCGAAATGTTATTATGACTGGTTGGTTATTAATTATTTAATTTTATTGGGACGTTAATTGTGGGGGCATAAAGTTGATGGCAGGATCATAAAAGTAAATGTATCATTGTGATAACACTGACTCACAAACACACAAACACACACAAACACACACGCACACACACACACACAAACACACAAGCAGATAGACAGAAGTGATAATAAGCGAGGAATTGAATGTGGTCAATACGTCCAAGACCTCTCTGTTTGACAGTTGGAGATTCTGTCATGTCAGAGTGTTGTGATTTAGTGTAAGCCAGATTCTCTTGTTTGTATGTCCATAGACCTTGAACAGACATACAAAAAGACAGACAGACAGTATGACAGACAGACAGTATGACAGACAGACAGTATGACAGACAGACAGAAAGACATAAAGTCAAGCTCAGTAGCTTTCCATCAAGTCTCTGTGTATGTATCAATAGTACCTGAGCCTGTATACATTAATAAGTATGTAACAAGTATGTAACAAGTATATAACAAGTATGTAACAAGTATGTAACAAGTATGTAACAAGTATATAACAAGTATGTAACAAGAATGTAACAAGTATGTAACAAGTATATAACAAGTATGTAACAAGTATGAAACAAGTATGTAACAAGTATGTAACAAGTATATAACAAGTATGTAACAAGTATGTAGGCCTACATGTTTTATTGTGTCTATAAGCAGCTGTAAGTCCAAATACATCTGTATAATTTAACTATGATTATTTATTTATTTTTATGTAAATAATGTACAAACATGATTCTTCAAATATTTTTTATACATTTTTTAATGTTGACATACTATTATCAATGGATTATATAACATGGGTACATTATTTCAGTCACATATTCTGTTCAAACATAGTATCCTTTCTCCAGTCACGTGACCAATTCCATTATAATCAAAACCAAGCGTTCAGGTTTTGTTCAGTTCTATGGCATCCAGTTAAATAAATACCAGCACGTTTTTATTTATATTTAAAGTCGACGTTTGAGCAGTTCAATAGAATTGAAGCATCAACATTAAATTACGAATGTTTTCAATGCCGAGCGTTTAGGTAGTGGTGCCAGGGGTTGGTCAGGGAGGAGAGGGCTCTGAACAAAAAGGACCCCACTACTCCCGTACTATTAGGTATGACAGATGCAGGTACCTCCATTCCCACCCCCCTCCCACCCCACGGGCCGACCACCACCCCAATGACCTATGTCACTGATTTTTTTTTTTTAAACATTGTCAGCTTTAAGCATTTTATTGTGTTTTACAGAAAGCTTCACTCTAGAAATGTTTCATCTTTTATTTATGAATGTCCAAGAGGAGCATAATAAAATAAATAATAAAAAGGTTTTTATTCAGTTGAAGAGACTGAATTTGAATTGATTTCAAGTTGGCATGTAGTAGTGGTGAGCTTAGCTTTTGTGTTTCTCAAATTGCACTTCAAATTATTTCAAACTGATGGTGAATAAAAAGAGTTTGAAAAAATTTGTTCCAAAGGTTTATGGCAGCCTTTGGTAATATTAGCGTTTTCGTTTTGGTTTCAAAAGGTAATTTAAAGTTCATCGAATGTAGTCTCCGTTTTACACCACACAAAATATGTCTTTATTTCCAGAATGACATTAAGTCTGTTATTGTACTATATATGTACTGGCATGTGTTTGTTTGCGTCTGAAGATTTGTGTAAATGTGTGTGTGTGTGTGTGTGCATGTGTGTGTGTGTGTGTGTACAGAAATAACCAAAACATATAACTGCCGGTGACTTCCCGTTGGGCGTGGCCCTGTGTAATACTTCATTAAATATGGTGTAAA
Source organism: Bulinus truncatus (assembly GCA_021962125.1). NCBI lineage: Eukaryota > Metazoa > Mollusca > Gastropoda > Planorbidae > Bulinus > Bulinus truncatus. Next base: position 998,560 of record JAGDYQ010000048.1, on the reverse strand, counting down.
TAAATAAATTTTTAATTTTTTCAGAGTCCGTAAGAGATGAATTTATGTGTGTGTGTGTGTGTGTGTGGGAGGGGGGGATAGGGTTGTGCGCGTGTGTTTAAAATAAAGAAAACAACTATGTTGCCTTACAGTTAACTTTAGAACGCTAAACATGCACTTTTACCTGTGCACACATACTCAAACATCAGATACTCATTTTATAGACATACAGTCAGACACACCTGGATACAGCAGACACGTCGCATGGTGCAGGCAGTGTGACCACTAGTCGGACTGGGGACTGATACGTAGGGGTGGGGGGGGCGTTATCCATTGCCGTAATCTGGTTATATGTGACGTGGCTGTTGTGTAGGGGGGGGGCTCCGATAGTCAGAGCCTGTCAGGGGGGGCCGAATGGTGGCCACGCGATTTTCACACACATGCACCCATACACACACACAGACAAACACGCACACATACACTGATGCAATACACATTCACACACACAGGCAAACACACACACACACACAGGCAAACACGCACACACACACTGATGCAATACACATTCACACACACACAGCCAAACACACACACATACAGGCAAACACGCACACACACACTGATGCAATACACATTCACACACACACAGCCAAACACACACACATACAGGCAAACACGCACACACACACTGATGCAATACACATTCACACACACAGCCAAACACACACACATACAGGCAAACACGCACACACACACACTGATGCAATACACATTCACACTCACAGCCAAACACACACACACACAGGCAAACACGCACACACACACTGATGCAATACACATTCGCACACACACACACACACAGCCAAACACACACACACACACACACACTCGATGTATGTACAGACGCAAATGTTAATCATATTATTGAACATACGATTAAAGCATTTCTACTTAATCTTGAATACAAGTTGCAGGTTTCCATGCTCGTATAGCCGCAGTCTATCAACATTGGTTATAGGTTTGCCAGACTGCAATTTGTGATCTAACTTGTTGAATGAACGTAATTTATTCAAATATATGCATTTCCTGGTTATCCTTTTATAAAATTGTATTATTATATCCAACTATTTCAGAAATATTAACTTCTATTTTAATTTTAAGTCATTGATTTTTAAATTTATTCTAAGTTTCTGTTGTTCGCATTTTATGAACCAGATCGTCAGCGCTTATCTTAATTCGAGTCTGTCATGTAAAGATATCCATGTTGAGCATAATACTTAATTAAAGTTGGCTTTAAATGTTGTATACATGATTTATGTATACTTTGCATCATGTATAAATAACTTTTGTATTTATATGGCGTATTGGACACAATAATTTTTCTAATGTTTTTTTTTTTTTTTTCAAATTCTTTTATTGCCAACTTTTAATATTTTTTTTTCTTCTGACCATGTAAATTGGTATTCCATACACTTTGTTAACTAATGAATTGAAAATGAAATAAAGATATATTAAGTTTTATCTTACTACATTTATTTGTTATGTGCTGTTATAGGTAATTTTGTGCTGGGTTATATCTTTGTTAAATGTTATTTATTTTATTAATTATATTGAGTTGACATCCTGAAATCGATATAAAGATCAATTCAGGTTTAAACTAAAACTAAAAAGAAAAATACCAAAATTAAAGATTTAAATGTGGACTACCTGGGCAGACAATGTTATCCTTTTTCAGTAGCCGTGTCATTCTAGGGTGGCCATGGAAACTACAACCCGCGGGTCACATCTGGCCAGCTGAAGTGTGTAAAAACTTACATCGGGCCGCCAGTTGTTTCAGGGTGAAGGTCAGCACCATCCTTTGATTTGATCACATTTACCTTTAATTTATTTTGAGGACATGTCAACACTGTATCGATCTTTTCTGTATCCGGTCGATCTTTTCTGTATCCGGTCGGCCTGTCGAATTTCTAAAACCAGTGTGGCCCGCCGATCTATTATTCCACCCGGTCTTGTTCTACATTAGAATACTCCCAATACTCCCAATACTCCCAATACTTGCAATACTCCCAATACTCCCAATACTTGCAATACTCCCAATACTCCCAATACTCCCAATACTCCCAATACTCCCAATACTTCCAATACTCCCAATACTCCCAATACTCCCAATACTCCCAATATTCCCAATACTCCCAACCACAGAATTCCACAATTTTTATAAACAATGCACAGGTTCGTTTTTATTTATTTTTTTTTTTGGGTGAAGACATTGTAATAACATTGTATGATTAAAGTCATCTTAATCATAATCCTTTATTAGCCCCTCCCCCCTCCTACCACCATAATGGAGGATGTTATGCCCATGTACTGCTATGTCGTCACACCCTTACCACCATAATGGAGGATGTTATGTCCGTGTACTGCTATGTCGTCACACCCTTACCACCATAATGGAGGATGTTATGCCCATGTACTGCTATGTCGTCACACCCTTACCACCATAATGGAGGATGTTATGTCCGTGTACTGCTATGTCGTCACACCCTTACCACCATAATGGAGGATGTTATGCCCATGTACTGCTATGTCGTCACACCCTTACCACCATAATGGAGGATGTTATGTCCGTGTACTGCTATGTCGTCACACCCTTACCACCATAATGGAGGATGTTATGTCCGTGTACTGCTATGTCGTCACACCCTTACCACCATAATGGAGGATGTTATGTCCGTGTACTGCTATGTCGTCACACCCTTACCACCATAATGGAGGATGTTATGTCCGTGTACTGCTATGTCGTCACACCCTTACCACCATAATGGAGGATGTTATGCCCATGTACTGCCATGTCGTCACACCCTTACCACCATAAAACGAAGATGGCCGAGCGGGTACCTACAGGCAACAAGAGCTCGTAATCGAAGGCTTCGCCACCCAGACTGGGCTCACAGCCCGTCCCCACACGCATCGCCCACCCCTAACATCATCGTCACCGTCATACCTCACAGTTATGCGTCACAATCATACATCGCATGCCTACGTCACAGTTATGCGTCACAACCATAGTCACAGTCATATGTCACAGTCACATGTCACAGTTTATGTCACAGTCATATGTCACAGTCAGTCACAGTCATATGTCACAGTCATATGTCACAGTCATATGTCACAGTCATATGTCACAGTCATATGTCACAGTCATATGTCACAGTCATATGTCACAGTCATATGTCACAGTCATATGTCAGTCATATGTCAGTCATATGTCACATGTCACAGTTTATGTAACAGTCATATGTCACAGTCAGTCACAGACATGTGTCACAGTCTGTCATAGTCATATGCACGGCCGTAGCCAGGATTTTGTTTTGTGGAGGGGGGGGCTGTGCTGAGAGTTTTATATAAGAAAAAATTGGAACACAATGATAAAGAAGTGTATTGTATAATAGAATTTGATTTTTAGAATTAATTTTTTTGGGGGGAGGCTGCAGCCCCCCTTGCCCCCCCCCCCCGGCTACGGCCTTGGTCATATGTCACAGTCATATGTAACAGTCATATGTCACAGTCATATGCTGCAGGTTTTGACTCCCTGACAGACAAAGACAGCCGTGAAGGTGTGCCGGTTACACACCATCACAACAACAAGTCATCATGTTACAATTCTCTTTTATTGGATTTGAGCCTATTTCATCCACGCTGATTCACCGTGGCCAGCATTTTGCATTTCCGAAAAGAAAAAAAAACACAAATTACATTAAAAACCATGAACATTAGTTTATCTAATTTCAAATTTGTAAAAGGCCATTTTTTTAAAAAAAATGTAACACAGTGAAACATTTGTCACAATGTTTGACTGGGAGCTTTCAGAAACAATCAAATTATTTAAGAACATGATTTAAAATTCAACCGATAAAGCTTTCAACGGATCAATTTTAAGACTCAGTAATAATAAATTAGGCTTGTTGCATTTTTTTTGGAGGGAGGGGAAGGATGAACAAAATTGAAAACACAAGTTGAAATTTACATTTTAGACGTTAAATATAATAATATTAAAACAAAATACAGCGGAGAGAAATATGTTACTTTGACAAACTGATTGGCAACGCAATTTTCTAAAAACTTCGACTTCACGCTTCATGGGAGATAACTTTCTAAATAAAGATAATCCACTGCTAATCAAAAAAAAAATCTCTCTTCACCCCTCCCCTCCCTTGATAAGGAAGAAATAGAAAAAAAATCAATAAATCATTGAGTAGCCGTGTTGGATTAAAACCCATGATTTGCGTACCACATGATGGAGTTCCAAACTTACCAACCACCAAACCATCACATATTAATAAAAAAAAAAAAGCTAGGGCTGGGGATGGATGAACAGGGGGTGTGTGGGAAGGGGGGGGTTGGAAGAAATTCATCCCTAAATTCATGCCCGGCTCTAACATTGTTTGAACACAAGCATCTCTTCTTGGAGATCTCTTACCCTCTCACCGTTTCCCCCGCCCGTCCCCCTCCCATCTGCGGATTATTCGGGCTCGGCGAATGCCACTGGATATTAGACTAATTGACCAAATGTCTAAAGTCAATATAAAGTATTGATTCGTCGTCTTTCCCCCCCCCCATCCACTTTGATTGGTTTACTCATAAATAAATAGAAAGGGAAGGAGGAAAGGGGTGTTGATGGTGGTGGGAGGAGGAGGGAGGGAGGGGGCTCAGGCAGTAAGCTAGCTACCGAAAGCTTAAACTGGCGACCGGTGGTCAAGGCTCGACCGGGGGGGGGGTAGGGGGCTGTAAAGATGCATCTGTTTGCCCAGACAATATTAGCAGAGGGGTGAAGGGACGAGGTGGTGGGAGCAGAGTCGGACTTTTTAAAAAAAGGGGGGGGGGGAGGGAGGGGAGGGTACATTTTCAAAAAAAAAATTGAGATGAGGGCAGCAGAGAGAGAGAGAGAGAGGAAGTGTGTGGAGGAAGGATCGCCTTTGCGGTAACCGGATATGATTTCCGCTGAGTGATGCCTGGGTGGTGAGCAATGAACGAAGTAAAGGGGGAGGGGGGGATACTTGTGGTCGATGACGTCATCCGTGTTGTTTATATTATTTTAGTCACTTTGTCTCTTTTCACACGGTCACGAACATTGACGTCATTGATATTTGCGCCTCGGCGGTCGGTTCGTGGTCCACGGCGGTGACACCGTCACGTTTTACGTCACATCCGCTTCAAAAAAAAATGTAAACATTTTCCCTCTCCGGACCGTTGTCTTGGTGTGAACTGAAAGCTTTCTTATGGATAAACAAACTGGGCGACAGCTTAACTTCCCCCCCCCCCCACACCCCTTCTGCCTCGCTCCACTGCCACCCTCCAACCGCCCCATTGATAATTCCTATTAACTCTGATGCTTTCAGGACTCTTGACATGTACTTTTACCTGGGCGTCTGCTGATATCTCTTAAAGTCTCTGCCTAAAGCTCATGGCTGACCTAAGAACAGCTCAGAGTGTGGACCACACACACACACACACACACACATTCTCACACACACACAAATGCAGACACAAGAAACAGCTTATTGGCTTCGATGTGTTTCAGAGAGAATGGAAAACAAAATGTGTCTGTTGTGTCGTTTGAACCAAATCAATGATGAGGTCGAAGTGAGAAACACATTGATTACTGGAGGCCCCCCAACCATTTATGAATATCACGGACAGTGGCGAACCTAGGGATTTGGGGGCCCCGGGAGGGGGTTTGGCCTCTTTGTGGGCCGCTGCATTTTGACATTCGACACCATGACATAAGATAATGTACTTAATATTTAATGTAAAAAAACATTTTGGGGGACACCCCCTCAAGCTGGGGCCCAGGGGGAACTTTCGAATTAGAACCCCCCTTCCCCCCCACCCTAGGTACGCCTCTGATTCATGGACCCCCCCCCACCCACACCTCCCAAAACTACCAAGAAATTTTACGGCAGATTATGGAAAGCGTCACAGGCAACAACAACACTGCCACGACTAGTCGCTATTCATAAAGATTTAATGTAAGAATGGTGTCATGGTGTTATAGCTCAGAGTTTTAACAAAGAATGGTGTCATGGTGTTATAGCTCAAACCATAAATTCTAGCTTTATTTTTAAATTAAAAAAAAAAAACAGTGAAAACATGGTTATTTCTTTTCTGTGTGACCCTCTTCCCGTGGTGCCTCATAAATCATTGCACATTTGCCTAAAGAAGTGATGTTAGCTAGACAGTTATGTAAACTTTCACGGCAGTGATTACAGATATAAGATGAAAAGAATTTAGTTTGAAGAAGAAAGAATATTTAGACCGGTTCGTTAGCTTTAAAATATCTGTAATCGTGGATTAATAGAGAGAAAAACAAACCAGCGTGTGTCCACTCAGACAAACAAGTTATTTTCACCCACCTATATCTATGGTCATGCACGCTATATGATATTCAACTATCGTATTAGTTATGTATCTGATGACCTGCCGTAGGAAGGGGAGGGAATGAAAGGTCAGGGGAAATAATTCTAAAATCATCTCCCTGTTGAAGTGGCTATAAGGAAAGTTAATTAAGTATTTTGATATACTAGCTGTACCCTGCAAAACATTTGCATAGAGTTATATCCCCTTATGCTTGCTCGGCAGGCGAGGTTATTTTTTGGTTTCGGGCAGATCCGATTTTTTCATGATTGTATTTTAAACTGGAATACTGTTGTATTAATTCTTTATTTTCGATTTAACGCAGCGCCCAAATCGCTATTATTTATATTATATACAGTTTCTTATTTGTCAGGGTGGTTAATTTAGGAAACTCCGTCCTAGCTCAGACAGATATAAATACCAATGCTTCAAAGTACAGTCGAATTAAATAATCTATTAGTATAGGAATACATTTTATTCTCTTACAAATGAACGCAATAGTATAAACTGAGTAGAGGTTGTCAAAAGATTGTTGGCTCAATTGTGTTTTGTAATACTTCCAGGGTTAAATACGTATTTACATTTGACGAGGATGTAGTGGGGAAACATTCCTGCTCAGCACATTTTACTTCTATCCCTTCGATTGTTCGGGGGTGCAGTTACCATAGCGGCAATACATTGTTATTACAGAGTGTGTTCAGTGAGTGTGTAACTAGAATAGGTCTTGAGTCATAGGTCTTGAGTCATAGGTCTGGAGCCATAGGTCTTGAGTCATAGGTCTTGAGTCATAGGTCTATAGTCATATGTCTCGAGTCATAGGTCTATAGTCCTGTGACTAGAGCCATAGGTCTTGAGTCATAGGTCTATAGTCATATGTCTTGAGTCATAGGTCTATAGTCATATGTCTCGAGTCATAGGTCTATAGTCCTGTGACTAGAGCCATAGGTCTTGAGTCATAGGTCTATAGTCATAGGTCTTGACTGCAATGTTCCCTCTAAGCTGAGCGCGTGTGCGATCGCTCACACGAATTCAGAGCGTCGCTCATACTACACGTACGATCGCTCACTCCGACGGACGACATCGCTTAAATCGCTCACAAATTTTGGCCTCAAACAAAAATGTCGCTCAGAGACAAAATTTTTGCTCATTTCATACCACATCTTAGAGGGAATATTGGTCTTGAGTCATAGGTCTATAGTCATAGATCTTAAGTCATATGTCTATAGTCATGTGACTAGAGCCATAGGTCTTGAGTCATAGGTCTATAGTCATAGGTCTTGAGTCATAGGTCTATAGTCCTGTGACTAGAGCCATAGGTCTTGAGTCATAGGTCTATAGTCATAGGTCTTGAGTCATAGGTCTATAGTCCTGTGACTAGAGCCATAGGTCTTGAGTCATAGGTCTATAGTCATAGGTCTTGAGTCATAGGTCTATAGTCCTGTGACTAGAGCCATAGGTCTTAAGTCATACGTCTATAGTCCTGTGACTAGAGCCATAGGTCTTGAGTCGTAGGTCTATAGTCCTGTGACTAGAGCCATAGGTCTTGAGTCGTAGGTCTATAGTCATAGGTCTTGATCGGAATGTCTTCAAGGTGGTGAAAGATGACAAAATATCCATTGAAATAAAACGTTCCAAGTGAATCAGTACTAAAGTTCCAACTGGGACACGTCCAACACCTCAGAGCCTGTGTTATACTACACCTTGACAATTTAAAAAAAAATCTGTACAGAGTAACTGTTGCGTGCTGGTTTATGTGCCACTTCGGCTGTGTATTTAGTATATTGCCAGCCTAGGATTCTTTCAGCCTGTATCCAATCGTTCTCTTATAGATATGTCTAAGTGCAAACGCTTTCAAACGCTTTCAAACTCCGTACAGCAGTATTTATAACAGAGGCACTTGAATTACGTGTATATGGTAATATTTATTATAAACACAAGGTACATCACATGCAATATGGTCCAACATCAATTTCACTAAGTACAATAACATTAATATCTACTGGTAATCTACTTGTGACCACTCTCGGCTCTATCTAGAAATCTTCTGTCCTAATCTATCCCAGTCCCGTTTCTTCAGACTTTTTCCATCAGGCTTAGTGCCCCACCCACTTGTTGGATTGGCTAATTAAAAAACTCATTAAAAGGTTAGCGCCCTTTGCCGCCTTCGGTTGTGTTCGGTGATATATCTTTTTGTCAAGAATGTCAGTCGACTCTCTCCCTACTCTCGGAACAAAGGTTAAGGTATCATATGTCAATTCCCTAACCCAGGTCGCTAGAAAACGTAAGGACTCTACCCCCAAAGATTTAACCCTGAACTCTTGATTTAACCTCTCAAAGATTTACTTTATATTTTATCCTACATTCTAACTAATGTGTGAGAACCTGTTCTCCACAGTAACAGACAGACTCTATCCCAGCTGTTGATTTTTTGTGTACATTCGTCTCATATAAAAAATTTGTTTAACCGTTGTATTTTAAACCATTGACTACATTAAGCTCAGGAATATCCCATCACCTCTCCATTGTTATGACCGCTGGTGGTCATTGTTATGTCCGTTCGTGGTCATTGTTTTGACTATTTTATGGTCAATCTCTTCCTATTGTTCCGTTGGTCACTCACTTTTCAAATGTGCGTGTGTGCGTGTGCGTGTTTGTCCGGCAAGTCTTTCTTTCGGCTAATCTTGACCTCGCCTGGCTTTCGACTTCTGGCACTATTGTAACGTGGCATGGTAGGGACTGCTAGGGACACTCCATTCGTGTGTTTGACCTGGTCAAATATTTGTCCAACACGCGATGCCACTTGTCCGGTGAGAGGGTTGAGGGAAGGAGGGTATGGTGGGAGGTGTGGGGTGGGAGGGTAGTCGTGACGCGGCATTCTAATGTTGACCATTCTGGTGAGTCCTAGATTAAGTCCTTTCCGTGACTGCCCATTGGTATATGGTCATTATTGGACGGTAGGCAGAGATACAGCTGACCTGCTGTATGGTAACTATGTTGATGAAGTCTTTGTGTCCAGCTGATGACCTGCCCTGGTACTCTATGTTGATTAGCTCATCGTGTCATGTACTTAGGCTGCGGTGATTATAGGTTATAGCATCAAGCTGAAGATAGACCGATAGACCAATGGACCAATAGACTAATAGACCAATGGACCAATAGACTAATAGACCAATAGACTAATAGACCAATAGACCAATAGATTAATAGACCGATAGACCAATAGACCGATAGACTAATGGACCAATAGACAAATACACCAATAGACTAATGGACCAATAGATTAATAGATCAATAGACTAATGGGCCAATAGACTAATAGATTAATAGACCGATAGACCAATAGACCGATAGGCTAATGAACCAATAGACTAATATACCAATAGACTAATGGACCAATAGATTAATAGACCAATAGACTAATGGACCAATAGACTAATGGACCAATAGACTAATAGACCAATAGATTAATATACCGATAGACTAATAGGTCAATAGACTAATAGATTAATAGACCGATAGACCAATAGACCGATAGACTAATGAACCAATAGACCAATATACCAATAGACTAATAGACCGATTAGACCAATAGAGAGCGTAAAGAATAGAATGACGAAGATCAATTTCATTGACAACTGGATGTACCTTTGGTCACTCAGTGGCGGACTGAATATTAAGAGAGCCAGGACAAGGTCAACTGGGCCACCCCCCATTGAACTTGTTTCCATATAAAAACAAAACCAATGTGTATTATCATAGAGTGCCCCCCCCCTGTTTTATATTGACAACCAAAACGTTTAGACTTGGTAGACATTTGTAAATAGACTGACAGAGAGACATACACATTTATACAAAATAGATTTATCATTTCGCGCGGCTACCCTTAAGCGAAACGCAGGGCCCGGCATGTCCCCCCTCCCCTCAACCCCCCCGCCCCCCCCCCCCAAAAAAGCCACTGCTGCGAAATAAACAAGATATTGGTTTTTATTATGTTTCTCATTAAATTATACGTTTTTTTTTGTCATTTATATAACTTCAGATGACAAGTACTTTTTGACATTGAGAGCTATTCTATCTCTAAATCATTTTGAATAGTCCACTAAATAGAAAAACACATTTAAAGTGTTAGATATTTTGAATTTTTTTTTTTAAAAGTGCTCTTGATCGAATTATTTTAGATGTTTTTTTATATTCTGTCACAATACTGGAACAAAAATAAACTTAAGATTTCACAAGCCCAACATATCACAAAAAATTTCAAACAATTTTATTCTTCTTTTTCACTTTCTCGCCATCAGATTTAATCAGATTGTCCCGAGTCCAATTTATCAACAACACTTCCTTCCTGTCCATGTACAGAAATAGGTTCACTGATTTCTATGGCGTTCAAGAAAACAGAATTTTGCCAATCCAGTAGATATGGCTCGAGTGTAATTATAAAATGTTTCCAGATTTAATTTTAGTTTCGGCATCAAAGGTTATATTTTTTTCTTTAAATCCACATTCATTTACAAATTGAATTTAAATAAAAGTGGACTCTTATAAATAGAGCAACAATCTAATAATATAATAGCGATTTGGGTTCTGCGTTAAATCGAAAGTAAAGAATTAATACAACAGTATTACAGTTTAAATACAATCATGAAAAAATCGGATCTGCCCGAAACCAAAAATAACCTAGCCTACCGATCAAGCCTAAGGGGATATAACTCTATGCAAATGTTTTGCAGGATACAGCTAGTCAGTAATGAAATATTTATCAAACCTCGTATGTGTTTCCTAAATTAGTTCTTGTATTAAGTTTAGGTAATGTGGAAATTAGTAAATATAGTATTTTACAGCATTGGGGAAAATAGTAATGAATTAAAAAAAAAAAAAAGAGGTTCTGGCGAGGTTCGAACTCGCGACCTTCTGCGTGTAAAGCAGACGTGATAACCGCTACACCACAGAACCGGATGGAAGAGTCGCGCTAACTAATGTAGTCTATTACTTTACATTGGATCGTTTGGTTTACCTTGCATGTGTGATCAGTTTGTCATAAGTCTGGAGTTATATGGTCTACTATTAAACAGGTCTATAGTCCAGTGGCGTGGTGAGAGGGAGCAAGGGGGGAGTCATCATGCCCCGGGCGCTAGTCACAAAGGGGCGCCAAATGGTATATTTTACATATAATATAATATGGTTTTCGAATAGGAGGGTGTGGCGAGGGGGGTCGCTAAAAAGGTATTTAAAAAGCATTACGCCCCGGGGTGCGAGTTTAGCTCGCTACGCCACTGCTAGAGTCATGGGTATATTTATAGATTTACATCCATACGTCTTAAGTCTTTAATAAAAAAAAAAAAGAAAAAGGCTACGAAGGTGGCTTCTTTAGGCGGACAAAAAGTTGAAAGTTTCACCCCCTCCCCCCCCCCGGGGGTCACCGTATCTCACCCCCACTCTACTCCGTCATAGAGATGGAGAGAGGAGAACATAGGTACAGTGGCGAGTAGTAGTGATACATTAGGCCCCCATTCGGCCAAAGCACTTCATTGATTGTTGAGCCAAGGGTGAAAAACGTTTTTTTTTTACTGTTGTCTATCATGATAATGTTAAATGCTAATATATAGGTCCAGGGACGTATCTAGACAACTTTGACTGGTGGGGGGGGAAACCAAAACTTTGACGGGGGGGGGGGCAAAACTTTGACCGGAGGGGGGCCAAAACTGTTTTCATTGTTGAAAATTGGTCTTAGAACAAAAAAATATTTCAATAATTGAATGATGTCTTACCTAAACTTGCGGTAACGGGGCATGCCCCCCCCCCTAAATCCGCCCCCTGTATAGGTCACAATATGGCAGGTCCACCGTATAGGGGCACCTTGAGGCGAGGGCACATGTCAGGTACCCCCCACCCTTTAGGACCCTTTAGACAACGTCATCAATGACTGTTTTAATCTCTGTAATAGATGTGATAACAATACGTACAAGTATGTATCTACATATATACTTATATAGGTCTGTTTCATTATTGTTCATTTGGTTTAGACTGTGTGTTTTTTTACATTTACACACACATTATACAGTTTATATCTCCTGTTGAAGCTAATCTAAATAAAACGTTTTATGCAGGGCATTTTGTTTGCCGCCAAGTTAGCTTGTGTAATGGGAGGTAACTGTCGTAATATTGTACTCCGCAAATAACGTCAACAGCAAACCTGATAAATTGCTTCCCTTTGTGCAGGAAAATTTAGCCACTTGATTTAGAAACTATATTCATTCAATTAAATGCAGAACATATTCAACAAAACGTAGAGATAACGCTTTAAAATTGTGTAACTTTATTATTTCCAGTCTGTAATTGAAGGGCCTGGTTCCAAATACTGCCAAGTCCAAAACTATCGTAAATAAGTGTAAGTTATTGACACGGACACAATAATACACAGAAACATCCACATACAGACACATTTACACATAGACACATCATGTATACACAAACGTAATTTCACCAGTTTAATATTTTTTCATAAAACAAAAAGGCGGCGCCCTTTTTAAGATTCGCCACGGGCGCGCTTATTTACGCAATTGTAAACACACAAACAGACAAACAACTCAAACAAGACAAACAGACAAACAGACAAACAAGACAAACAGACAAACAACACAAACAGACAAACAAGACAAACAGACAAACAACACAAACAGACAAACAGACAAAAAGACAAAAAGACAAACAGACAAACAACACAAACAGACAAACAACACAAACAGACAAAACGACAAACAAGACAAACAGACAAACAGACTAACAACACAAACACACTCACAGACTAACAAGACAATCACAATAACAGACTAACAACACAATCACAATACACAGACTAACAAGACAATCACAATGCACAGACTAACAAGACAATCACAATACACAGACTAACAAGACAATCACAATACACAGACTAACAAGACAATCACAATACACAGACTAACAAGACAATCACAATACACAGACTAACAAGACAATCACAATACACAGACTAACAAGACAATCACAATACACTGACTAACAAGACAATCACAATACACAGACTAACAAGACAATCACAATAAACAGACTAACAAGACAATCACAATACACAGACTAACAAGACAATCACAATAACAGACTAACAAGACAATCACAATACACAGACTAATAACACAATCACAATACACAGACTAATAACACAATCACAATACACAGACTAACAAGACAATCACAATACACAGACTAACAAGACAATTACAATACACAGACTAACAAGACAATCACAATAACAGACTAACAAGACAATCACAATACACAGACTAATAACACAATCACAATACACAGACTAACAAGACAATCACAATAACAGACTACAAGACAATCACAATACACAGACTAACAAGACAATCACAATACACAGACTAACAAGACAATCACATACACAGACTAACAAGACAATCACAATAACAGACTAACAAGACAATCACAATACATAGACTAACAAGACAATCACAATAACAGACTAACAAGACAATCACAATAACAGACTAACAAGACAATCACAATACACAGACTAACAAGACAATCACAATACACAGACTAACAAGACAATCACAATAACAGACTAACAAGACAATCACAATACACAGACTAACAAGACAATCACAATACACGGACTAACAAGACAATCACAATAACAGACTAATAACACAATCACAATACACAGACTAACAAGACAATCACAATAACAGACTAACAAGACAATCACAATGCACAGACTAACAAGACAATCACAATACACAGACTAACAAGACAATCACAATACACAGACTAACAAGACAATCACAATACACAGACTAACAAGACAATCACAATAACAGACTAACAAGACAATCACAATACGCAGACTAACAACACAATCACAATACACAGACTAACAAGACAATCACAATACACAGACTAACAAGACAATCACAATACACAGACTAACAAGACAATCACAATACACAGACTAATAACACAATCACAATACACAGACTAACATGACAATCACAATAACAGACTAACAAGACAATCACAATAACAGACTAATAACACAATCACAATACACAGACTAACAACACAATCACAATACACAGACTAACAAGACAATCACAAAACACAGACTAATAACACAATCACAATACACAGACTAACAAGACAATCACAATACACAGACTAACAAGACAATCACAATAACAGACTAAAAACACAATCACAATCACAGACTAACAAGACAATCACAATACACAGACTAACAAGACAATCACAATACACAGACTAACAAGACAATCACAATAACAGACTAACAAGACAATCACAATACGCAGACTAACAACACAATCACAATACACAGACTAACAAGACAATCACAATACACAGACTAACAAGACAATCACAATACACAGACTAACAAGACAATCACAATACACAGACTAATAACACAATCACAATACACAGACTAACATGACAATCACAATAACAGACTAACAAGACAATCACAATAACAGACTAATAACACAATCACAATACACAGACTAACAACACAATCACAATACACAGACTAACAAGACAATCACAATAACAGACTAATAACACAATCACAATACACAGACTAACAACACAATCACAATACACAGACTAACAAGACAATCACAATACACAGACTAACAAGACAATCACAATACACAGACTAATAACACAATCACAATACACAGACAAACAAGACAATCACAATACACAGACTAACAAGACAATCACAATCACAGACTAATAACACAATCACAATCACAGACTAACAAGACAATCACAATACACAGACTAACAAGACAATCACAATACACAGACTAACAAGACAATCACAATAACAGACTAACAAGACAATCACAATACACAGACTAACAAGACAATCACAATAACAGACTAATAACACAATCACAATAACAGACTAACAAGACAATCACAATACACAGACTAACAAGACAATCACAATAACAGACTAACAAGACAATCACAATACACAGACTAACAAGACAATCACAATACACAGACTAACAAGACAATCACAATACACAGACTAATAACACAATCACAATACACAGACTAACAAGACAATCACAATACACAGACTAACAAGACAATCACAATACACAGACTAATAAGACAATCACAATACACAGACTAACAAGACAAGCACAATAGCAGACTAACAAGACAATCACAATACACAGACTAACAAGACAATCACAATACACAGACTAGCAAGACAATCACAATACACAGACTAACAAGACAATCACAATAACAGACTAACAAGACAATCACAATAACAGACTAACAAGACAATCACAATACACAGACTAACAAGACAATCACAATACACAGACTAACAAGACAATCACAATACACAGACTAACAAGACAATCACAATACACAGACTAATAACACAATCACAATACACAGACTAACAAGACAATCACAATACACAGACTAACAAGACAATCACAATACACAGACTAACAAGACAATCACAATACACAGACTAACAAGACAATCACAATACACAGACTAACAAGACAATCACAATACACAGACTAATAACACAATCACAATACACAGACTAACAAGACAATCACAATACACAGACTAACAACACAATCACAATACACAGACTAACAAGACAATCACAATACACAGACTAATAACACAATCACAATACACAGACTAATAACACAATCACAATACACAGACTAACAAGACAATCACAATACACAGACTAACAAGACAATCACAATACACAGACTAATAAGACAATCACAATACACAGACTAATAACACAATCACAATACACAGACTAATAAACACAAGCACCAATGTAAACACATTTACCTACAAACACACACACAACACCACCAACTGACTAACAGATAAGTACAACCAATTGATGCCAGTAGGTCATTAAAAAAAAAAAAGAAATTTATTGACTGGTTCTTCATCTCCATATTGTTGTTTACTCTTCTGGTCTGTTCAATATCCGTGTTCTACTTGTCCGCTCTAGCGATCAGGTGCACACTGTGACCGTGTCAATGAAGGGGTCGCTGGCAATCAGGTCTCCAGACGTCATCATTAGTGGAGCGGGAAAACTGGACAGCTGGTCGGTTTTTAATTTGCACTTATATAGAATATTTTTTTTAAAACATAAGAGGCTGTTTCTAAATACGTGTACACAAATAACGTAGCTCTTTGGCTTCCTCTTTATTTATTTTTTCTAATCTATTTATTTAATACAATAGAAAAGGGAGGGGTGGCCGAGTGGTCTAGACTCTAGGCACTCGACTGTCTACTTGAGAGTCTTGCCCCCACCAAGGATCGAACCCTGATTTTTTTTTCCAGGTCTTGGTGAAATTTGGTTTAAAAAATTTCACAAGCCCACCCAGCTTTAAATGGGTACCTGACTTAAGTTTTGGGAAGTAAAGGCGGCTGGGCGTTGTGCTAACCACACAATCCCTTCATATGCCGAGGTTATAGAAACAGATGAACGCTACACTTCATCTTAACCGATGGCCCGTAAGGTTAACCGAACTTATTGTTATAGAATAATAATTGTATTATGTAGCTAATATTTTTTTACACAGGTATAACATACATTTTTGTATGTTATATTACAAGGGTGGCCATCTTGATGTCTGGTAGATCAGCATACCTATTGTTTATAAAGTTAAAGTTACTTTTGTTTTGTACTAAATTATGTTATCTCAACTTGTATACTGTTGTTTAAAGCAACTTAGAAACCATCAGGTCTTACTTACACGCTGGTGACCAGATTTCAAATCTACAGGTTAAAAAAAAATGTGAAGAACTAATAAACCAAATTAAAAGAAAGTACCGCGCATGAGTACTTGGGTGCCCACACAAAGTATAATTAAAAATACAACAAAAACAACAGCAGTGCTGAGCTGCGCACCTTTTGATGACGTCATTTAAAAAAAAAATTATCTGTTCGATATTCAATTAACCCACCAAAAAGCTGCAAGTGGCTGCAAGAGCTGTATTTCACTAACCTTTTATTATTATCATATGTAGCTCAACAAATTAGAGTTGGTATATAAAGGGAAGTAACTGTTGTATAAACAGTTTGCCTTAAATGTTAAAACCTGTGTTACCTCCCATAGCACACTGATTTTTAGCGCAAGCATGCTACGGAACGTCCAGGGTTGTTAACAATACTCTTAAATTGTATCGTCAATTCCAATACCAGTACTTCATGAAAAGAGTATCGCCAATACCAATATAAATACTCAAATAAAAATGTATTTCCGAAATCGATACCAATACAATACCAATACTTTTGAGAAGAAAAAAAAATATTATTTAAAATATAAAGAGTGCTAGTTTTTCAAGTTTTTATATAACTGACAGATCGATCAAAAGAAGAAATAAAGTTTTCTTTTCTGTAGTTCATTGAAACATTGAACAAATAGTTGATAGAAAGAAAGTAAATGAATGAAAGAATATAAGAATAGCATTTATAGATATCCGCGCGCAAAGCAAAAAAATTCAAAAGAGAATTAAAATTTCATTTTTCCTTCAACTCGCCAACCGTGGTTGCATTTGTGGGGAGGTGAGTGGTGCTAATATTTGATAGGGTTGATGGCTATAAATACTAGTAGTTGTTGAATGTATGTAGATTACTTTTAAAACAATATATTAAAATCGCTATTGTTTCTCTGCAAATTTTTTTCTGAATTGTATGAACAGTACAATAGTGATATTTTGATTTTTTTTTTAAATCTTATAAACATACAAATAGTGGGGTGACATATAAATAGTGGGGTAACATACAAATAGTGGGGTAACATACAAATAGTGGGGTAGCATACAAATAGTGGGGTAACATACAAATAATGGGGTGACATACAAATAGTGGGGTAACATACAAATAGTGGGGTAGCATACAAATAGTGGGGTAACATACAAATAGTGGGGTGACATACAAATAGTGGGGTGACATATAAATAGTGGGGTAGCATACAAATAGTGGGGTAACATACAAATAGTGGGGTAACATACAAATAGTGGGGTAGCATACAAATAGTGGGGTAACATACAAATAGTGGGGTGACATATAAATAGTGGGGTAACATACAAATAGTGGGGTAACATACAAATAGTGGGGTAACATACAAATAGTGGGGTAACATACAAATAGTGGGGTGACATATAAATAGTGGGGTAACAACAAATAGTGGGGTAACATACAAATAGTGGGGTAGCATACAAATAGTGGGGTAACATACAAATAGTGGGGTGACATATAAATAGTGGGGTAACATACAAATAGTGGGGTAACATACAAATAGTGGGGTGACATATAAATAGTGGGGTAACATACAAATAGTGGGGTAACATACAAATAGTGGGGTGACATATAAATAGTGGGGTAACATACAAATAGTGGGGTAACATACAAATAGTGGGGTAACATACAAATAGTGGGGTAGCATACAAATAGTGGGGTAACATACAAATAGTTGGGTTATTTTATTGGGTTTATGAATTACATTTTTTTTCTTCATTTTTAATATTTTAAGATACAAAGTAATTTTATTTTTTAGAGTTTGTTACAATATATTCTTAAAATACCAATAAAAAAATATTGGTATCGAGTATCGACATTTTCTTCGTTTCAAATGTATCGGCGATATAAAAATCAATACTTCATACAAAAAAGGATCGGCAACACAGCAACCAATACTAAAAAAGTATCGCCGATATTGCATTGGGCGATACCAATACTTCGATACTAACAACCCCTGGGAACGTCAAATCAACTTGTATAAAACTATGATTATGATAAATACGAACAGGGGCGGATCTAGACATCTTTGACGGGAGGGGGGTAAAACCGATTTCATTGTTGAAAATTGGTCTTAGACAAAGAATATTTCGATAATTTAATTATGTCTTACCTAAACTTGCCCCTGTATACGAATACTATATATCCAAACTCTAATACTATATACCTAGACACATTATACTATATACCAACACACAAATAATATATACCTAGACACAAACAAATAATACATACCCAAACACAACTACAGTATATCAAAATACAAGCATATAATATATACACAAACACAAATACTTTACACCCAAACAACAAACTCATTAGATAGTATAAATGTATTTGAATTCATACATATACATATATATATACACTCAAGTACACCTGTATATGTGAAGACCATTGTCAAAGTATATTGAAAAAGGAGACAGAAAACATGCATTGATGAGTATGTGTATGAGAATGTATGCACAGTACATGTGCGCTATAACATAAAATGAGACAGATATTACTTTAAAAATATAAATACAAACATTTCTATATACAATTATATCAGTTATCATGCACCGTACTTGTATATACATTCAAAAATATAACAGTCTACATGAGTTGTGATTTATTTTGATACCTTTACTGGATCCCAATGTATTGCAGGACACGTTGTGAAGATGTAAGACTTGTACAGTGAACATGATTATTGAAATTAATATAATGTTATTATGCAATTTATTTATTTAACTATAAGATTGTCAATGTCTTTGGCTTTAAAGTTATTCAAGTAATAAACATTTGTTTAGTTTAGTTGTAACGATTTAGGTCACTTTTATCTCCATGAAAATTTATGTCAACTCTGGGAAGAAAATCTCTGACATGTTCCAGCTCTTCATTCTGTCTTGACTTCAGCATATTTTATTACTATCCCTAAAAGAATACACCACTGGCATCGTTTAGTAATAGGAACGTAATAGCGGTATCGATTCAATGAGTCCAGCTGGTATAGAACCTCCCTTAATAACCGGCAGGCTGTTTTGTTTTTGTTTGTTTACATGGAAGAATGACCACACGACCTGATTGTTGTCGAAACTTTAAACATCTATCTTAGTAGACACTAGTGTCTTTTGACTAGGACTAAAAAAATGTAAACAAGACAATGGTATTTCAAGTTCTTTGCCGCATCAGTCAAAGGTTTAACAGTAATCTAAATTGTAGCTGACAATAGCAAATGAATCTTGTTGGTGTGTTTGGCTTTAGGATGGACAGAGATCTTGTGAAATGAATCTTGTTGGTGTGTTTGGCTTTAGGATGGACAGAGATCGTGTTATTTTGTTTTATTTCTTCTTTGCTGCTTTCTTCTTTCTTTCTTTGATTCTTTCCTTGAGAGACTTGGACAGCTTGACCGTGCTCGGCCTGTCGATCAGATTGTCCAGTGTTTCCGGTGATGTCTTCATGGTGTGGACGATCTCAAGCTGCAACAGCTGACTGGACAGACTGGTCACCTGCAGGTTGAAATGGGGATAAAAATACTATTATGTAATTTTAGTATAGTCATAGAAACTGTAACTCAAAGTAATAGAGTACATAGTTTGTATTCACTCCAGACCAGTGCCGCCGAGAGGAGGGGGACAGTGGGGGCAAATGCCCAGGGGCCCGGCAAGTTTTAGGGGCTCGGACTGAGCTGGCCAATCAACGTTTGAAAATATTATTATCAGCACGGGGGGGCCGTGACAGCCCTGCCCAGGGGCCCGAAATTTCTGTGGGCATCAGACTATAAGTTATATAAAATGCCCATAGTCATTTCAATATACTGTTTTGAGATCTGCCATATCTGTGTTATTGTGCTATTGTGTATCAATATTGAAAATGCCTTTAAAGTCATTAATAGATGTCTTCTTAATCAGAGATGCGCTTTCTGTATATTTATACTGTGGTACTCTTTTTGTCCACTTGATCAAATGTTTACCTGCAATGTTAAATGAATTCGCTTCTTGGCTTATTTGGCTAAGATCAATGCCTTATGGCAATGGTGGAAGCGGTGGGATAAAAACAGTGTTGGCCGAAAGGCTGGCTCGAGACCTTTACCTGCCGTAGGTAGAAGTGGAAGGTGTTCGCTCACCTCACCCTTGTCTCACCGATGGCATAACCAAGAACACCTCACCTTTCTGGCAGTTTGGTAAGCTAAGGGGTACTCAAACACCATACTTGTGTGGTTACAGGTTTACCCTGCGACCTTGGGAGGAATGGATAAAAAAGTATTTGAGTACAGTTAAGAGCCCAACAAGTACTATGTGTTTGAGTACAGTTAAGAGCACAACAAGTACTATGTGTTTGAGTACAGTTAAGAGCACAACAAGTACTATGTATTTTGTTGATATGATATTTGTGAGAGTACAAACATTGCTGCAATGTTTATTTTTTTTTTTAATAAGATCTCTCTCTATCCCACTGAAAACAAAAAAAAGTTGTAGTTTCAGCCTAGACAAGGGAATTTCTAATTTATAAAAACAGACCACCAGCTTCTGTCCTTCTTACCATAGCCACCATTTTGTCTATAAATATCTTAATATAGACATGGTAATGTCTGTTTCAATACAATGAAATAGTCAATCGTCTATAGACAATTATGTATGTTTGACCACACTCCGTCAAGTGCATGACTGTCTTTTTGACCACACATAATCAAGTACAGTACAGTATTTCCTCATACACAAAAACTGACCCGAACTGACCTCTACTTCAAGCTCCTCCAGATTCTCGGACACTTTGTCCAGGTCAGACTTGAGCACACCGTAAGACTGCTCACTGCTGTTGATTTTGTCCGTGAGCAGAATCCTCTCGTGAGACTTGGCCAGGATTTGATCCTGCACCACCTCCAGCTCCCCCTCCACGGCCCTCAGGTAGTCCTCCAGGTCTTTCACCTGGAACACAAAAACACAGACATGTATTAACTGGCGGTAAACACCTGTCTGAATGATCAGAGGTCACCGGTATCTTGACACTAAGTCATGTCCGTCTCTACATAATATATTTATCCGTGTTTAATAATCTTTGTTTCTAGATATGTTTGTATTTGTAATCAAATCTTTCTGTATGTGTCAGACCATCTTTGTGTCTGACAATCTTTGTGTTTGACAATTTTTATGTCAGTAAATCTTTGTGCCTGACAATCTTTGTATCTGACAATCTTTGTGTATGTCATGGATGTGTCTACAATACCTTCTGTCATCTATCTATGTCGTCTGCTCTGTCTATACCTGTACATCAATACGTAATGACTCACACTCTGTAACTAAACATATACTATATTGAAAATCCAAAATTAACATTTAGTCTTTATACACCCCCCTCCCATACTTTAAATGAACATCATAATAGTCACTACTTCCAGTTCCGTAAACTCACGTTACTATTAATTATACTGCGAAGTCACTGTCAGTCTATGTGTGTTAAGTCATTTCTTGCTACAAATCAAACAGGAGGCAGATAGCCAGGCTAATCTAAGCATTAAAACCCTTTAATTTTAGATTTAAGAAATAAACCGTCCAATAGTTTTCTATTATAACACACACACACAAACACAGTTTAAATTATTACCAGCTGACCTGTCTAAGCAGCTTTGACCTTTTAAACTGCAGGCTATAGTTCCGCTTCGTCTGCTGGACGGTGACCTTCAGGAAGTCCACCATGTTCTCCTTCTGCTGCATCTCGCTCATCCTCATCTTCTGCTCCTCCCTGGAGGTGTTCAGCTTCTGCTCCAGCCCCTGCAGGTCGGACTCTATGCTCCGGAGCTTCTCTTTGTTCCTGTGCAGGAGGTTCTGCGCGATCCGCACATTCTTCTCCACTCGCTTCCTCTTCTGCTTCTCCGTCTGGAGCACCTGCTCCCTCTTCCTCGTCGCCGCCCTCGTCTCCCGGATGAACGAGCTGATCTCGTGCATGAATCGCTCGTCGCGCGCCAGCCACATCCGGGCCGTCTGGCACATGCGCACGATCTTCTCGCAAATGTCGTGGACGAAGCCCAAGACCGGAAAAGCCTTTGTGTCGCAGACGACCACCAGCCTGTCCATGAAGGAGGTCTTGTCCATCAGGTCACGGTGGAGGCTGCTGTCGAAGCTCTTCAGAACGAGCCTGGCGTTGGACATTTGGTTGTCCAGCTCTTTGAGAAAGTCTTCGATGTCCAGGGCGTACTGCTGGCACACTGGTACCATGAGGTCAGCGCTTTGTCCGGTAATGTAGTGGTTGGTGAGACGTTGGAAGACTGCGTTGTAGAACTTGTCCAGAAGGTTCTAGTAAAATTACACACACACACAAAAACAGTTAATTATTTGAAGAATTCATTTCATTTTGTTATCAACTGAACAAGTGGTGATATCTAATCAAAAGAGTTATCACAAATCAATAAATGCGTAATCGAACACCAATTTTAAAAAAAGCCTTTGATGTTTATCTCTTGACTCAATAAATTATTTATAAGATTTTGTAGTCAGGCCACTCAATGGCAGAGTGCCCAAAGGCTACGGACGGACATAGGTAAGTGACAGGCTCACTGGGGATTTGAACCCTTAGCTTACACGATGCACATCAGACTTACAACCAAGCGCCACCAAGTCAGTCAGATAACTCAGATAAATAAATAAATAAACAAATAATGTTTTGCATCATTAATTGTTTGTTTTGTTTATTTTTCTCTGATAACTATGTGATAAATAACAACATTACCCACACAGCTACACAGATGTTAGAAATTTAAAATACAATATTATGTTTTTTTTAAGGTAAGAACCACACATCGTGCAGATTTTTCTCAAACTCTGACGTAAACAAAAAAAAAAAGAACGGGTCATGTTTCTACGTGTCCCCTAACCCTAGAGTAGACATCGGCTATCGTTCGCTTATAGACAACCGCAGGGAGGGAGGGGGTGGGGGTCGAAGGTAAGGCAGAATGACAACAGTGTGGATTTAAACCCACAGTCACCGAGTTCGCCGTAGACTATCTAGCCAAACATCACAACAAAGATAGACCCATGAAGTGGTTTCTTTTTATTTTTTTCTTTGTTGAACCTTGTTTCAGATATGAGATGAGGTAGATGCACAGGCGTGCAGTGTCGGGGGAGAGGGTGTCCAAATTCGAAATACCCCCAGGCCCCATCTTGAGGGGGCCCAGCTTAAAGGGGGCCCACATTCTTTTTTTACGTTAAATATTAATTACATTATCTCATGTCATGGTGATGAATGTCAAAATGCAGGGGCCCCAAAAGAGGCCCAGCCCTCTCCCTCGGGCCCCAAAATTCCTAGGTTCGGCACTGGGTAGATGTTACTTCGATATTTGCCTGTAGTGATGCTGAAATTGCTTCAGATATGAGATGAGAGACTTCGATCATTGTATTTACCTGGAGTGATGCTGAAGTTGTCTTGACCTCTGTCCAGAACTGAGTAAGAGCGTCCACTGCACCCATGTCCGGGGTTTGGTCCGCCCTGAGGTCATTCAACAAGGTCACCATTCTGGTGTCACTGTCGATCACCTGGTGAAACGGAAAGATTGAAATAAATCAATACATATAATGCTTGATCACAATGCAGCCAAGATATACATCAGCTGGTTTTAGTTATGGTAAAATTGTTATATAGTTACTCATTTCTGTTATTGATAAGCAGACGAGTGTTAAAATAGATAGATAGATAGATAGATAGATAGATAGATAGATAGATAGATAGATAGATAGATAGATAGATAGATAGATAGATAGATAGATAGATAGATAGATAGGTAGATAGATAGATAGATAGATAGATAGATAGATAGATAGATAGATAGATAGATAGATAGATAGATAGATAGATAGATAGATAGATAGATAGATAGATAGATAGATAGATAGATAGATAGATAGATAGATAGATAGATAGATAGATAGATTGATTGATTGATATCTGTTTACCTTCAGGTCAACATTTCTTCTTCTCAGTGTTACATTCGCCTGCAGCAAATGTTCATTCACCTGTTTCAGGTAACCAAAGTAATCTCCGCCCACCTCTTTGTCCACCCTGAAACAAAACAGTGGTTTGTGTAGAGATAAACTACAGGTACTTTACTCACAGTGACCAGTAATGACCTTACTAGCCTGTACTTAAAGACGTTTAATGTAATTAACTGCACGTGTGTTGTGGTTGTTTAATCACCTTTTAAAGAGAAAAATTGATATTTTAAACAATTCTTGATCTACAAAACATAATCATGTTGTCGAATAACAAATTGATAGAATGTGATTAATATTCCAAAGACAGACGTTAAATATTATGTACACCGGGATAGGGGGAGGGGGGCGGGTGTATTCTATGTATGGAATCAGCTGACGGAATTTCGAAAATTGCAGACATAATAGATATAAAATTATGGAGTCCAAGTTGGGCATATATGACTTTATGGGTTTATGGTCAGATTCTTCTAGTTCTTCTTACAGAACAAAAAAAAAATTTAATCTTGTCGAAAATGAATTTCCACAGAATGCCCATTAAAGATTTGAAAGTTCTAGCAGTGAAGTGAAGGGGATCATCTTCACCCACCTTCGTGTAAACTTGGGGGGGGGGGGATTTAATTTGCACCTGCATCAGTCCAGCAGACAGAGCACCACAAAAAAAGAAAATAGGTACATACGGTAGGTCGCGCTGACCTAGACAATCTTGTGGAAACTGTACGCGGAGAGCAAACGCCTGGCCTACAACTGCGAGTTGAGGGAAATAAGACGGTATGTCATTTCGACCTACTAGACGTCGCTGTGAAAGGAACCTAAGAGAGAGAGAGAGAGAGGGGGGGGGAGAAAGAGAGAGAAGATTGCGGCCCCATTTACCTACTTTACCTGTGAAACTCCCTGTCGATCCTGTCCGCCTCCTCCTCCACGCTGGTCACGTGACTCCTCATGTGGTCCACACCCTCCAGGTACACCCTCTGGAGCCCCACGGAGCTGAGAGCCAGGTCGGTCGTCCTGTCCGTCAGCTGGTGCGCCTCGCGGGAGGTGTTGAGGAGGGATGGGAGGATGACGTCACGTGACGTGCCCGTGTCACGTGGCGCGCTGACGTCATGCACCGGGTCGCCGCTCATTCTCTTGGCCTCGCTTCGGGTGGACGATGACGATGAAGACGGCTGCCGGTCACTGGGCATCGGGGATTCCTGAAGGAGAACCGTGTGGTAGTCTGAGGCGTTTCTTCCAGATATACTAACTAGGCAGCTACTAAAGACATCCTCCTCTCCCCCCCCCCCCAACCCTTTTGTTTCATTTCGCCGGTAACTATAACGAGTAACATGACAGTTGGATGTCAAAGGGAACCCCTGTCGTAAAATATTATTAAGTAGGCAAGTTACGGGTAGGACACACCCTGTCCCTCCCCAGAGACGCCACAGACGTTTAACGTAACAGGTAGAAGAGATAGGTTTTAGTTTGGGTTCATTCACACGTGCACACTGAGCCATCGTATAACTAGCTTTCTTGTTCCTTATCATTCTTGGGCCAATAATACCATACTTGGGCCAATAATACCATACTTGGGCCAATAATACCATACTTGGGCCAACAATACCATACTTTGGCCATATGCTATATGCTCGACACATGCTATATATTCTTATAGTACACAATGCGCCAGAGGTTGGCCAACCTTTTTTGATCCACTGGCCACAATGAGTCGTTGAATCCGACACAATGACAGCACCAAGAGCGTGTCCGAAATGAGCAGATACATTTAAATTTAAACGTCCTCGATGTGACGGTCCTGATGGAAGCAAGGCGCTCGAGCCCCAATCAAACTGGCTGACCAGCCGGACATTCCCCGCTATGAGCCCTAAAAATTTGATTGGCTCTAAATAACATCATCACTTGTACTCAATTTTCATGAAAAGTCTACCAGAAAAGTTACCTCCAATACAATTTTTGGTCGACGTAAATAAAACAACATATTTCTGTGATCTTTAAGCGGGGATTTTGTTGACATTATTAATTTGTTCAATAATGATAGACATGAATAAAATGTATTCATGGTAGGGGGGGAGGGGTGGTATTTTAATCGTCCGTCCCCTGGGAGTCAATAATATTAGTTTCTTCGTCACTAATGAAATAAAGCACACAATCACAGATACTATCACAGATACAAACACTGACCCGTAGAAGTCAATATAACCACAGATACAAACACTTACCTATATAAGTCAATACAACCACAGATACAAACAATTCTCCTATATAAGTCAATACAACCACAGATACAAACACTAACCTATATAAGTCGATACACATTTCTAGATAGTAACACTTGTGTATAAATTAGTTTCGTTAGATCGATTTTTATTGATTGAATGCAACTTTGATTTGCCCCCTCTCGCTGTGAAGGTGGTGACCCAATAAGGTTTCCCCATGTAAACTAGGTCAAGTGTACTGTACATTTAGTCGATTGGTGTGTTTATGTTTCCAACGATGTGACGTCACACGGAGGGGGGGGGAGGGGATTAATATGAAAGCACAAAAATAAACGAAGCGACTGAGAAGTTTTCATTTTTCAAACGAGGAATTTTGCCCGTCGATAAGACATTTTCAAACTTATTGTTTACGGACAAAATTGGCCGTAATGAAAAAAAGAGGCAGGGTAGGGAAGGGGGTGGGGGAAAGGGGGTACTGTTAAAACACCAGTAATGTCCCCCCCCCCCCGTTTCAACAAACGTTAGCTGCGCCTGGGACTGATGGACGGACACTACAATGCAGCAGCGGCGTAGTGAGCTTAACTCGCGCCCGGGGCACAATACCTTTTCAGCGCCCACCCACCCCCCCATTCGAAAACCATATAATATTATATGTAAAAATATACCATTTGGCGCCCCTTTGTGAGTAGCGCCCGGGGCTTGATGTCCCCCCCCCCTCATGCCATCCCTCACTACGCCACTGCAATTCAGTCCCGTTCCTCTGCAACAACAAAACATTAATTAATTAATACATTAAGTGGTGGAAATGCCGCCCCTGGCTAATGGCAAAGCAAGTGCTGCCCGGGGCGTAACACCCCCCCCAACCCCCTCCCCACCCACCCCAGTTTTTCTTAAAGTCTCCCCGTTAGTAAACGGTCCCCATTATCATAGGACGCCAATGAACCTTGGGACAATAAAAACATCTTAATTTTAGCTGTGTTATTTTCAAAGTTCGGTAATTTTTTTTTGTTTATTGTACACAGTTGTCTTATCTTTGTCACTTCACCCCCCCTCCCCCCTCCACCCCTTCTGTCTCTCTGTATGTATGTATGTATGTCTTTTGCTATGTATGTCTGCATGCATGTCTGTCTATCTGTATGCATGTCTGCCTCTCTGTATGTCTATATGTATGTCTTTCTCTATGTATGTCTGTCTTCATGTATGTCTGTCTTTCTCTATTTATGTCTGTCTTTATGTCTGTCTTTGTTTATGTATGTCTGTCTTTCTGAATGTCTGTATGTATGTCTGTCTTTATGTATGTACCTATGTAAGCATGTGTGTATGTCCATGTTAACGTTCACGTTGATAAACTAACCATTGGTCAGTTTTTTTTATCGGCTGTTTGAGTTCTAATCGAATCTGCTTGTAAAAAAAATAATCGATTTTAACAATTAATTATTGTTTTTTAATCCTCTTTTGCAAAATGGTATTAATTCACCGCTCACAGACAACAGGTCCAACTCACTGGTGTAGGAATGAAACGTAAGGTCAGAGTCACCCGGCGTCCTCAATTTACACAATCAAACAACAAGATAGTGAAAGGTTGAACTTGCAGCGTGGAGCATTATAAAATGAGACGTGTTGTATTGTTGTATATTGTGACGTGTTATATTGTTGTATATTGTGACGTGTTAAATTGTTGTATATTGTGACGTGTTATATTGTATAATGTGACGTGTTATATTGTTGTATAATGTGACGTGTTATATTGTTGTATAAAGTGACGTGTTGTATTGTTGTATAATGTGACGTGTTATATTGTTGTATATTGTGACTTGTTATATTGTTGTATATTGTGACGTGTTATATTGTATAATGTAACGTGTTATATTGTTGTATAATGTGACGTGTTATATTGTTGTATATTGTGACTTGTTATATTGTTTTATATTGTGACGTGTTATATTGTATAATGTGACGTGTTATATTGTTGTATAATGTGACGTGTTATATTGTTGTATATTGTGACGTGTTATATTGTATAAAGTGACGTGTTATATTGTTGTATAATGTGACGTGTTATATTGTTGTATATTGTGACGTGTTATATTGTTGTATATTGTGATGTGTTATATTGTATAATGTGACGTGTTATATTGTTGTATAATGTGACGTGTTATATTGTTGTTTAAAGTGACGTGTTATATTGTATAATGTGACGTGTTGTATTGTTGTATAATGTTACGTGTTATATTGTTGTATATTGTGACGTGTTATATTGTTGTATATTGTGACGTGTTATATTGTATAATGTGACGTGTTGTATTGTTGTATAATGTGACGTGTTGTATTGTTGTATAATGTGACGTGTTATATTGTTGTATAATGTGACGTGTTATATTGTTGTATATTGTGACGTGTTATATTGTATAATGTGACGCGTTATATTGTTGTATAATGTGACGTGTTATATTGATGTATAAATGTGACGTGTTATATTGTTGTATAATGTGACGTGTTATATTGTTGTATATTGTGATTTTAATATTGTTGTATAATGTCACGTATTATATTGTTGTATAATGTCACGTGCTATATTGTTGAACTTTAAGACTCGTTTTAATGCTATATTTCTAATGTCTGTTACAGTCTCGAGGTTTTGTTTGTCTGGTGATTGAACTGTTTCTAATTAAGGCTGGACAGAAACCAAATTACAACTTGCGTGGGACAAAGGCGGGGAGGGGAGGAAGCGGGAAATGGTTTGTTCCACCGGGGCCACATTCATTATTTACTAAAATCCTGTGTAGCACTATGTCGCAATGAGCCATCTTACGTCAGAAGTTTGTAAATAGAAAGGGGCAGGGGGGTAGTGGATATGATTACAAAATGTCTGTATGTGTAAGAACATGTATGACTCAAAAGTGTAATTATGTAACTTTGCATGTGCAGATGAAAAGTTTTTTGCATTAAGTTATTTTCAATGTACTCAACAACGTACGTCAGATGCGGTCAAATGCTGCTCCTGGAGCAATATGCGGCTCTTCGTTGAGTTTAGTGCGTCTCCCAGTGAGTTAGTTTTAATTACATTTCGTTCGCGGAAATCTGAGTTCATTACGGTGTGTCTCTTTGAAGTTTATTTTACCGTCAAAGAAAATAACAACCGGAGTGTCTCTCTCATCGATCTCATGCATTTCAACCATCGTTAATCGTCGTTCAATGTATCAGTGAATATCGATAATACATTGAATCTATCAGTAAATATCGATACACTGAATCTCTCAGTAAATATCGATAATACATTGAATCTATTACTAAATATCGATAATACATTGAATCTATCAGTAAATATCGAAAATGCATTGAATCTATCAGTAAATATCGATACATTGAATCTATCAGTAAATATCGATAATACATTGAATCTATCAGTGAATATCGATAATACATTGAATCTATTAGTGAATATCGATAATACATTGAATATATCAGTAAATATCGATACATTGAATCTATCAGTAAATATCGATACATTGAATCTATCAGTAAATATCGATAATGCATTGAATCTATCAGTAAATATCGATACATTGAATCTATCAGTAAATATCGATCATACATTGAATCTATCAGTAAATATCGACAATATATTGAATCTATCAGTAAATATCGATAATACATTGAATCTATCAGTAAATATCGATAATACATTGAATCTATCAGTAAATATCGATAATGCATTGAATCTATCAGTAAATATCGATACATTGAATCTATCAGTAAATATCGATATGCATGTCAATGTGAACTTTTATTTATTTTATTTTATTGGCTGTGCTGTTATTTTTGTTTAGTTTTTGAAAGATCTGAACCCGTTTAGTATACGGTCTACTTTTAATGACTTACAGCTCTACCAACCCTTCCTGTCACCTACATTCACTTACAGAATCATGATGACGACACACAAAGATAAATACATACATAATACATATATACTTAAATACAAACGTACGTACATACATACAAACACACACAATAACATTACCATACAATAGTTGTACAATACATTAAAACGTAAAGGAATGATATTTATTGGTCATTCATTTAAGTGACAAAATAAAGACGGAGATAGATAGATAGATAGATAGATAGATAGATAGATAGATAGATAGATAGATAGATAGATAGATAGATAGATAGATAGATAGATAGATAGATAGATAGATAGATAGATAGATATTGGTATCAAGTTTACAACACAAACTTATTGAACAACGTTAGCACTGACTGGAATCGATCCAATGATTTTTTTTTATTAGAATGGAATATCAAACAGTATCTGGTACAAGTCAATCTGTTGGCTATACGATATGATACATAGTATTATTGAAGGCAGATAACGTTTTAATAAAGTGACATTACCGTATTGGTATTTCAGAATTATATTTCTTCAACGTTCGTCGCACTAGGTAACAGTTATAGTGTCCAGTATATAAGTTTGTCCAGTATATAAGTTTGTACCGTAATGAACCACACACATATTCAATCTTTCAATAAATAAGACAGTTCGTCTCCCAAAACCCCCCTCCCCCTTTTACCACGTAACAGACTCGAGTTACTGAAGTCTATCGATTGGATTTCACAGTTCGATTGGCAGCAATCAAATTTTGAAGTATCAATGAGGGTGTGTGTGAGTGTGTGTGTGCATATTTACGTTGAATTGTCTGTATGTGTGTGTATGTGTGTGTGTATTACTGTGTATATATATATGTGTGTATGTGTGTATGTATTACTGTGTATATATATATGTGTGTGTATGTTTACGTTTAATTGTCTGTATGTGTATGTGTGTGCGTGTGTGTGTGTATTACTGTTCATATATGTGTGTATATGTTTACGTTTAATTGTGCGCGTGTGGTACCAGGGGCGAATTTTAAGGGTATTGGATATTATTTTTATAAAAATGGGGGGGGGGTATAAAATTTGATTTTTTTTTTCCTTAATGAAGACGACCGACTATTGCCACTATATCGGTGTGTGTGGGGGGCGTGTTATTCAGTGTGTTGGTGTCTGTCTGTACGTTCGTCTGTCTGACAGAGAAAGAGAGAAGGGCACGGCGATTAGGAGACAGTGTGAAACACTAGGTGACACTGTATGAAGAAAAGTATTTAACAATAAACGGAGAATATATACATATATTCAGGTCTAAAGATAATGTTATGATCATCTTGATTTCTCAATAGGTATTGATTTGTTCCAATAAAGCTCAATTCTTATATTAATATAAAAATGAAACTTCTACTGGATGTGCTTGCAGTAAAACTAGAATTTTGACCTCTCACCCGTTTTCCCAATAACTATTTCAACTCTGTGTGGTGTACGACTGCAGAAAGTGTCTTCCCCCTCCTCCCCTTCACCCTCTTTCACTGCCGACATTCTTTCACAGCAGGGACAATGGACGTCCTGTGTCAGATAATAGAATTGTTCAATCTTTTGTTCAGGTTGTAAAAGGAGCTCTAATTGACGATCGGCTGGTCTTATCTCCCCCTTGTCAAACAAGTTATTAACTGAATTATGGCGGCTTGGCATTGTTTCCTGTATCGAGGGGCGTTCACACACCAGTGTACACAAGCAAATACATACATACATACATACAGTGATACATACATACATACATACATACGTACATACATACATACATACATCCAACCAGACACACACATTTATCTGTCACACTCACTTGCACGTTATTAACCGAGTGCAGCGACGCAATACGCAAGAATCGATGACGTGATTTTAAAAGATGCTAAAAAATATTACGCAAACGCTTGAAAAAGAAAAGTACTTGTGTTAAAAATAACCTCGTCAATAATGCTACTATAGTAAATGCAGAAAATGAATAGCACAATATAAAGACAACGGAATGCAGTCATTGCGATCATAATGTTTACTTTCATTTTGTTGAATCGTGATACTGTAAGAACAGTCAATTATAAATAAATATAAATTTGCTGTTTGTACTGTACCGTCTGTTTTATAAATACATGTTTTATAAATACATGTATATATATATATATATATATATATATATATATATATATATATATATATATATATATACACTAGTTGCAAGTACCTAGCTTTCCCCGGGTTTAAAATAAGGTTTTCTGTTTACCTTTTGTTTTCTCCCTACCCCCTCTCTCCCCTCCCTCCCCCGCCCTCTCCCGCTTTACCCCTCTCTCTCTCTCTCTCCCTTTCCCTACCTCCCTTCCTCACTCCCTCACTCTCTCTCCCATCTCTCTCCCTCTCTCCCTCTCCCATCTCCCTCTCTCCCCTCTCCCCCTCCTTCTCTCCCCATGTCCATCCCTCTCCCTCCCTCTATCCCCCTTCCTCCTTCCCTCTCTCTCCCTCCCTGCCCCCTCTCTTTCTTTATCTCTTCCTCACATTTCTCCCATCCTCTCTCTCCCTCTCTCCTTCCCTTCCTCTCTCTCCTTCCCTTCCTCTCTCTCCATCCCTAACGCCTCTCTCCCTCCCTCCTTTCTGTTTATCTTTTGTTTTCTCCCTACCCCCTCTCTCCCTCCCTCCCCCTCCCTCTCCCTCTTTACCCTTCTCTCTCTCTCCCTTTCCCTACCTCCCTTCCCTCACTCCCTCCCTCTCTCTCCCATCTCTCTCCCTCCCTCCCTCTCCCATCTCCCTCTCTCCCCTCTCCCCCTCCTTCTCTCCCCATGTCCATCCCTCTCCCTCCCTCTATCCCCCTTCCTCCTTCCCTCTCTCTCCCTCTCTGCCCCCTCTCTTTCTTTATCTCTTCCTCACATTTCTCCCATCCTCTATCTCCCTCTCTCCTTCCCTTCCTCTCTCTCCCTCCCTAACGCCTCTCTCCCTCCCTCCTTTCCCCCTCCCTCCCCTCTCTACCTCTCTCTCCCTCCCCCCTCTCTCCCCCTTCCTCCCTCCCTCATTCCCTCTCTCTCCCTACCCCCTCACTCTTTATCTCTCCCTCCCTCTCTTCCACCCGCTCTCCCTCCCTCCCCTCTATCTCCCTCCCTCCCTCCTCTCTCCCTTCGTTCCTTTCTCTTTCCTTCCCTCCCTTTCTCTCTCCCTCCCTCTCCCCCCTCTCTCTCTCCCTCTCCCATCTCCCCCTCCTTCTCTCCCCCCTGTCCATCTCCCCTCCCTCCCTCTCTCCCCCTCCCTCCCTCCTACCCTCCTTTCCTCTCTCTCCCCACCTGCCCCCCTCTGTCTCTTTATCTCTCTCTCCCTCCCTCTCTCTCTCTGGGAACAGACAGACAACAAATGCGTCTTATAAGTATATATATATATATATATATATATATATATATATATATATATATATATATATATAATTTGCGCTATTAAAGTTTGGTGATGTCGATTGATAAGTGACCAACTATGGTCAGCGGCTATACTGACCTCGTAGATCAGTGACGTCAGAAATATCCCCTGCTCGGGCTCCTCCGAGCTGCCGACGCTGATGCTGGGCAGTCTCAGGCGGTGGGTCTTACTTCCGGTCCTGCTTTTGCTGCGTCTGGTGGACGCCTGGCCCGGTGGCTGGTGGCGCCTGGGAGTGACAATGTTTCTGTGACTCCTCCGTACTGTTGATTGATTGAGTTATTGATTGATCACAACGATTTACAGATTGATTTTATTGATTACATAAATTTATAGATTTATTGATTGATCACAAAGATATTACAGATTGATTTTATTGATTACATAGATTTATAGATTTATTGATTGATCCCAAAGATATTACAGATTGATTTTATTGATTACATAAATTTATAGATTTATTGATTGATCACAAAGATTCTACAGATTGATTTATTGATTACATAGATTTATAGATTTATTGATTGATCACAAAGATATTACAGATTGATTTTATTGATTACATAGATTTATAGATTTATTGATTGATCCCAAAGATATTACAGATTGATTTATTGAATGATTGATAACACTGATGTATAGATTTATGATTTGATCACGAAAATTTAAAGATCGATTGATTGATCACATAGGTAGATTGGGTACATTTATTAGACTGATTGTTCACAAAGGTGAAATAGATTGATTGATGCCTAGATAGACAGTAAGGTTAATTGAAATATATATTGAAAGATAAAATTCTTGATTAACAAATCCACTCATTTGATAGTTGATTGATACATTGATTTGATGATTAATGTGTAGCTTAGAAGAATTGAATCAACATAAAGCTACCTTACCACTGCAAAACTTTTGTATTAAAAAAAACCTGCTAATAAATTTCAATACATTTGGCGTTGCCACCAATCGCCATTTCACTTACAATTACACACGAAATTAGTTTTTTGGTCACTCACCTGCTAAGTTGGTGGTCCGACCGTCAGAATCAGACACCGAGGAAGACAGCCGGGTATTTCTCACAAAACTGTTGCCTTGGATACGTCTGATATATCCGGCGCTGACGCCGTTATCCGGCACACGGGAGATTAAGTCCAAGTTTTTCCCTTCCCCGACCACGCCCGGCCCTACGATACTCCTGTCCAGGTCGACGGTCACCTCGTCCTCCGACCCGCCCCTGACGGACATCGCCAGGTTGAGTCGCCTCAGCCTGGACACACGGTCCGGCATCGAGGGGTGGGTGGGGAAGGGCAGGCGAGGCGGCACTGGCAGCAGGCCCCTGTTGGTGGCCGAAGCTGGCCGGCTAGTGCTGACCGCGGTGGCCATCTCCAGAAATAGTTTTGAAAAAATAAAAAAAACCACTGAAGGTGACAAAAGACGATGAAGATGTTGTCCACGGGTGGATAGTTCATAGCTATAAGCCTATTTTTGGTATGGTGGTTGTGAAGTCGAGGAAGATGCTCAGAACATTAGGTTCAACACCACTGTAGTAACATTTATTTGTTTGCTCGTTATACACCGGGAAATTATCGGCTGGTGGTCAGTCGGTTTGAAGGACATTTGTTGTTGTTGTTGTTGTTGTGTGTGTATGTGTTGTCCTGTTGTGAATTACGTCCTCATATCTCCTCTGTTTAGCTTTAATATATGTCCTTTACCGTCTTATCTAGTGTTGTCCTCAATGTCCTACCTTGTCCCAGTCATGGAATGCATTAGGAAACATCACTCCTGGAAAAAAAAAATCAGTAAAATATAGTTTAAAGGACAAAAAAAAAATAATTAAATAAATATATTGAACACACATCGTCTATTTAAATTGATTATTTCCAAAAGTCGCCATATTTGTTGTGTATGATTCTATTGTGTATCAATATTTAGGTGATACAATATTAAAAAAAAAAAGGAAAATAACACAAAGGGGGCGGCATTCGTTTTTGTTTGTCATTGGTAGAAGAGTTTTAAAACAGCGATACGCTTTCTGTATGGTATAAATATATATTCTGTGTTGGTCACTAAAATATTTCATCAACAAATTATTTAGGTATTTACATAGAGAGCTTAGAGTTTTAAATAAGGGGAGTTGGGGAGAGTCCGAAGTGAATATATATATATATATATATATATATATATATATATATATATATATGAATGTTTAGGTAAACATTTTAAATAGGTTATTTAAACTGAATTGTCTAAATGTAAACATTTTCAAATCTACATCGTTATTCGTATAAATGTATGCAGCTGTATATGTACAGGAACGTTCTTTTGTATATGCAAGCTAGGCTCCAACAAAAAGACCCCAACCCCCCACCCCACCATCAATGTGACCTCTCAACTATGAATTCCTATTAAATCTCACGCTATCGGGACCGTGGTAGGTACTTTTGCCCAGTGACTTTAATTCTAAAAGTCTAGACCTAAAAAAACGGTTGTGTTAGTGTGTTAGTGTGTTAGTAGTACATAGACTTGAGATTGAATGACATGTTGATAGATACGCCTATGACAATATGTACAATTAACAGATTGATGAACTTAAAAATTTCTATGAATCGATTTGTATATGTGATTGATTGATAGATGGATAAGACGACATGTCATAAAACAGTATCCCCCTCGTGTAGTCAGTCTTGTATTAGCCCTACCCCCTCACGCCTTCCTCCGTCCGCCTCTCCCCCCCCCCCCCCACACACCTTACCATGTCAATGGGATGATACTATCTGCTGGCGTCGGTACAACACAAAAATGCTCTCCCTACTCAGGAGTTCAGTGTGGGACCGTCACCATGGTGATAGTTCAAACAAATAATACAATGTAACCAGAGAGCAGGAGGCGATTAATTGATGCTCTACTGGCACAGACTGTTGAGATATGGCATTGTCATGATGTGACATATCATTATATAATGTCACAGAGAAACCAGAATGGAAAAGTCATTCCACGCTATTTTAATATGTCATAAACTAGATGGCGTTGCCTTGTCATTTATAATGTGAAATAAACTAGATGGCATTGTAATGACATTCATAATGTGACATTAACGAGATGACATTGTAATGACATTCATAATGTGGCATTAACTAGATGAAATTGTAATAACATTAATAATGTGACATTAACTAGATGACATTTCCATGTCTTATTGAATGTGACATAAAGCCAAGGCCGTCATTCAGATATATTTAAGAAATGATTTCGTCAAAAAGGGCTTTCGTGGAATAAGGGGCGCCCCAACTTCAGAAAAACGTATGCACTCTTGTTAAGGATGGCGCCACCCAACTATAG
The DNA here is from genome assembly GCA_021962125.1 of Bulinus truncatus. NCBI lineage: Eukaryota > Metazoa > Mollusca > Gastropoda > Planorbidae > Bulinus > Bulinus truncatus. The sequence continues at coordinate 960,434 of JAGDYQ010000048.1, read as the reverse complement.
TTATGGTGGGGAGGGGGAGGGACACAAAGCTGTTGATGACAAGATGTGTCAGAATGTAATATTTGAATAATCGCATTTATATTGAATAAAAATAATATCTCTATGAATGTTATATAATATTTGATTCTGTATTAACAGTTTAACGAAGACTTAAGGGTGGGGCCACCCATGTGAGTCGTAGAACGGATTTTTTTTTTCAAATGGTAAACAAAAATACTGCGAAACAACTCAAATAAATGCTCATGTGACTCTGAGAGCCGCCTATGACCACCGCTGCTGAGAGCTGCCTATGACCGCCGTTGCATTAAACCATTCACAATAAATTTACTTGTCATCTTCGGGAAACTAATGTTAACATCACTGAAAGAAGTTAAGTTACAGTAAACAGTGTATGCACCTGGCGGTTGTAATCTTCTTCAAAAAAAACTCAATAAATTGTTTATTCCCAAGACGCCCCCACTTTTTTTTTTGTCTAAACTGTGCCTTCTTGTTAAGCTGTCCCCCCCCCCCACCCTCCCCCAAGTGATAGTCTGCAAAGGACCCCCTCCCACCGTCAGTTCGCCATTGCCTGAAAGTGATATATATGGTGGTCCTAAGTTAGATCGTAGTATCGACTCAATGAGCTGGCATTGAACACTAATTGAAGCACTTTGGCCAAAATATGAAGAAAATATGAACACTGCAATGAAATATTGTGAAACACGGGCTGTGACGAAGTTTAATAATAAACCAGTAAAACTTTAAAGAGAAGTTTACTTCACACTAGGCAATCATAAAAAAAGATCATACACATATCATGTAAAGATCATACAAAGTTCATATATAGCTCGTGTAAAGATCATACCAAGCTCGTGTAAAGTTCATACAAAGATCACGTAAAGATCGTTAAAATATGATGTAAAGAGCATGTAATGATTATGCTTAGCTCGTGTAAAAATAATGCAAAGACCGTGCGAAGATCATACCAAGATCGTGTAAAGATCATAATAATGTAATGTAAAAGCCCATACAAAGAGCAAACAAAGATCATGTTAAGATCATACTAAGGTCATATTTACCTTGTCACATATCTATTATGGTGTCTGCTCACTCCCCAAGAAGACATTTCTATCCGCATGACTCACGAGATGATTTTTTAAAAAGAGACAGAGAAACTGATGAAACCCGAACTAACGAGCGCTAGGGTTGAGATCTCGTCGCTGAGAAACTGACACGTATCCATGGCAACGGCTATAAACAAACAGAACCATTTTTTTTACATATATTTTGTCACCGTTTTGGTTGGTTTGATGGGCCTAAATAAAAAAAAGAGTATAATTGATTTTGTTTCCTTCTGTAACGATGTTTTCACTCGACATGTAACGATGTTTTCACTCGACAAGTAACGATGTTTTCACTTGACATGTAACGAAGTTTTCACTCGACATGTAACGAAGTTTTCACTCGACATGTAACGAAGTTTTCACTCGATACGGAATTAATGAATGTTAAATGTTAACAAAAAATTGTTGTCACAGAGTGTTAAACTAAATTAAGTAATTTAAATAAATCTGATTGTTGTTGTTGACCTTTTGATGTGCTGCTGTTAAAAACAAAAATGTTTGCAGATCAATTAAACATCGATAATGTCATTCGATTCGATTAACTAAAGTGTTGATTGAGCTGGATTAAAACAATAAATATCCACCAGGGAGAATTATTTTTGGTTATCTATAAATAAATAAATACGTTTGTACCATTGCGTTGAAATACATAGGATCTGTACAATTGACCGCAGCATTCTACAGTCACTTACTTTTATGTATCGCTCCGAGCTATGAATTGTATGTAAGCGGTCACAGTATTGGTCATTTTTATACTGGGCAATTACTTATGCGTTTGTCCGCAGTACGTGTTATAAGACGCTTGATATTTACAGATGTACGCTGGCCATGTGAAAAGGGGGAGGGGCGACAGCTGACACACTGTGGGGGGGGGCCCTTGTAAGTCAAAGGAGCCCCAGAAGCCCACGAGACCAAGGCTAGATCAGCCATTAGTTTACAACGGCTGTAGCCCCAAGCTATCAAGATAAATAGGCCCCCACATTAATCTGTTAAACTCACATTTGTGAAATGTTTAGGTCATTTTATTCTCAATGTTTGGCCTACAGTGACCTTAGTCTGGCCCTGGATGTGTCCCCTGGTGGGTGGGGGGGGGGAGGGGGGAGGGATGTTTTTCATTAAGGTGAGCAGTTGTTTGTTTTTACTTTGTTTTGTTATCTGCGTGAGTGTACCGTCCGTGTGTGTGTGTGTGCGCGCGTGTGTGCCTGTCCGTGTGTTTGTGCCCATCGGGTGTGTGTGTGTGTGTGTGTACCCGTGTATGTGTGCGTCCGTTTGTATGCCCATCGGTGGGTGTGTGTGTGTATGTGTGCCCGTGTGTGTGTGAGTGACTTTGTGAGTCTACGCTGGTAATAATGTATGCGTGGTAGGGTCATTGCAGGGTAGATATATTGCAAACAGACTGACCACTGTCCGACTGCCTTTATTTAATATGAAAAATTTTTTTTTTAGATTTTTATTCTTTTGAATAATAAGTAAACATATTACGTGGGGAAAAACTGAATACGTACATTGACATGTATTAAGATGTTTGAAAATGATTCTTTCTTCAAGATCTACTCAAAATTTGACACAAACATTTTTGCACCCATATGCAACAGTGCTCAACCTCCGAGATTAATTTGCCAAGATATTTTGAACTATGATATTCTGAACTATGATATTCTGAACTATGATAATCTGAACTATGATATTCTGAGCTATGATATTCTGAAGACGTATTTTCCCCGTTATAAACATTACTAAAAAATATGATTACCTTTGTAATTCTACAAGATGCTAATTCATGGACTCAAAATTATTAAAATATTTTATTGTCTTGTAATATCTTTATGTGTACCGAGTTTGAGATTTGTCACTAAATAAGAACCGGTCCGAAATCGAGTAACAATATTTATTAGCACAGACACACACTTACAAACACACACACACACACACACACAACTATATACATAGAAAGTAATAAAATTAATATAAAAGGCCAAGAAGGAGATTTTAAATTTATATAAGCCTGACAGAGAAGGAAACATTAGTTCAGTAGATCCAAGACACTAAAATATATTAGTCATGATTCATACGCCTGTAATCAAGTAAACATCCTGCTAGCGTTTGGTATTGGTCTCCCGTTTGATAATATGGTCTTTATCTCCCTTAGAGTGACTCTAAGTTTGTTGTAGTATATTTTGTTTTATTCGATGTGAGGGCTTTACATAGATACTTTTTTTTAGTTCTTTATAAAAAGACTACAGTTTATAGATGGGTATCAAAAAAAAACACTAAATGAAAGTATTTAGTTGGCAACACATTATATAATTTAATTTTTGAGCGCTTATTCCATATTATTAAAGAGAATGTTTGTTGATACCGTTGAGTTGCTGGGGGGGGGGGGGGGGGTGACAAATAAAAAGAATAACCAAAAATAAAAATGAAACCCTTACGTGAAAAGATATGGACTCTCATAAAAATCTTGACTATTGGTTCACTAGCGAAACTTATATGTTTGACACGGCCTGTATATTTTAGGCAAACGACCCTCAGTGATAACAAAAAAAACATGCCTTATTTGTGTTTGAATTATATGCGTATATAAAGCTCTAACCGGTAGGGTCAAAATCTGGTAATATTTATTTAAAATTATTTAGTTTGAACTTACTTGCTGTGTGTAATCGTTTTATCCAGAAGAACAGATCACAAAAATAACGCACCTTGTATTTCATATCCACATTAACACATGTTTTATTATCCTCAAGTTATTTGTTTTGGTTGTTTTTTTAAATTTAGTTTTGGCCAACATTTCAGTGACTAGGTTTGTCTCGTTCAACAAAAATGATTTCACGGTAGATTTGCCAGTTTGAAATGTGGACAAATGAAGGTACAGGGGGGGAATTATTCGGGGGTAAACCTTTCTATGACCTGTTTGTCTTGTACTGTGGTGTATGGGTTGTACTTCAAAGTATAAATCTAGAGTGAGAGTGGCTGAGTGGCAGGGGAGCTCAAGTTGTTGCCTGCTTGGCTCTCATATATTTTACGATGGCTAGAAACATTTTTGAAGTGAATGATAAACATGTGTACATAGATTAGATAGATAGATAGATAGATAGATAGATAGATAGATAGATAGATAGATAGATAGATAGATGGATAGATAGAGAGAGAGAGAGAGAGAGAAAGATAGATAGATTTACTTTCTCTATTTCCTTTGCTAGTATTGAATCATATGAAGAGAAGATGTAAAGTTATGGTCGGTTCCTACTTCAAATCAAAAATAAAATATTATTGAACAATCTATGAATTATTTCACCTCATTGATTTAAAGCTTTCATTTGAGCTTTTTTTTTTTTAAATATTGGATACTACATTACTGATTTGTATCAAACTTCTGTTGTATCTTCATTATTTCTGTTGATTTTTGCACAAATATTTCACAGCCATTGTTAGCAGGATCATAATCTCCAAGGTTCGTTTTGAAATGACATTCGGGTACCCATCGGGGTCATTAGTTATGACGGCCGTGGTGACAACATTTGGGGGGGGCTCCTCCTCCTTATTTTCTTGAGAATCCCTGAGGCAAGTTTACCTGTAGGGATATCACAAGACAACAGGTACATATCCGTTAAAACGTTGTTATACTCTGTCTATATAAATATATGTCAATTGTGACAGGGACTAAAGCCACCACGGGGGCACAGCATTCAACTCCACATAACACACAGAGTTTTTTTTTTTTTCAGTTTTTGTTTTGGATCACCTCCAGATAAATAAAAAAGTAAAAGTCCTGACCTGTGCCAGGTAGTAGAAGTGTTTGCACAATGACGGATCGATAGCGCACAACAGGGTCACGTGACGTTGGGCGGAGGGGGGGGGGAAGAACTTTTTGATACTTTGAGTTGTTGTTTTTTTTTTCATTCTGAGGGAAATTTTAGTTCAAAGGAAACAGAAATGATATTTGAATGAAATGTTTTGAAAGTTTTTAGCGGATATCTAGAAGGGGAAACCGCGCTGTGGTGGGGGGGGGGTGTTTGTGGACCATAGTGATTTTGTTTACATTGCGGCTAAATCTACCTCAATACATACTTAAAAGTCGACCTAACTCATTCCTTCTATTCTCTATCTACATTACACTTATTGTATTACATATATCTACATTACACCAATTGTATTACATATATCTACATAACACTTATTGTATTACATATATCTATATAACACTTATTGTATTACATATATCTACATTACAATTATTTATTACAGAGAGCTACATAACACTTATTGCATTACATATATCTACATTACACTTATTGTGTTACATTTAGCGAAATGCTCTAAAAAATATAAGTACATATTGTTTTGTACCTAAACATATCTGTAATTAGTTTAAATACCAATAAAAAAAATGAACATTGTTTGTTTGTTTCAATATAATTCGTCCTTTAAAAATGATTAAAGTTGATACTATCTCAATTAAAGATATTATTACACAAATTTTATTATTTCTATGTAACTGTAAAATTTTTACTGTAGTTTTATTTATGGTCCCTTTTAATTGAATCATGGAGGGTACACATACAGGCAAAACTAAACATTCCTCGTGTGTATATATATATATATATATTCCCCCGTACGCACGCACATATACACACACAGGGCCGGATTTACAGATTGGCCTAGGGCCCCCGCGAATAAGGGGCCCCAAAATGTTGAATAGAATACAAAAAAAAATGTAAAAAAAAAACTTAGAAATATTTTTTTTTATTTTTCAAAAATGGGGCTTCAAATTGTTTTTGGCCCTAAAACTGCAACTCCGGCTCTGCACACACACACACACACACACACACACACACACACACATACATACAGACACAAAATGTAATGAAAGCATACTATATTCACTAAAAAAAACTTCCAAAGACGCAAAGATCTTTTTGTGGTTAGCAAAAAAAAAAACAAGCAATTTAAGTCTTTTCCGTTTCGGACAAAGGACATTTTAGAGCATTTTCGTGTACGCAGTGGCTACGGTTACGCCGGACAAAATCCGTATTTTTTTTTCTGAGTTACAGCCATAGATTTTGCTAAATAGAGATGGAAGTAATCATGTTGAATAACTGTTACAAAAATAATAATGATTACGCCCCTTTGATTAGCTTTTATTATTTATATTTAAAATATAAGCAAAAACGGTATTTGAACGCCCCCTTTTTCGGCCCTCACAGGTCAGATCGCGAAATGGACTTTTGATGTACACTTGGCTGGCCAAGACCTACAAAACGATATATACATCCTGGGTCTAGGACTTATGGTTGCTGAGATATAGGGCGCTCCTTTGTTAATATAGCTTATATAGTAAAAAAAGGTACTTAATACGCCCCCTTTTTCGGCTCTCTGAGGTCAGATCGCGAAATGGACTTTTGCTGCACACATGGCAGGCCAAGACCTACAAAATGATATATACATCATGGGTCTAGGACTTATGGTTGTTGAGATCTAGGGTGATGACGGACAGACAGACAGACAGACAGACAAAACGGGGACAATAGAGCACTTTTTTTCGAAAATGCTCTAAAAATTCCCCCATAGGTCTCAGTCAGGGGCGGCACACAAAACACATCGAAGGGGCCCCTGTGCAAGTATAAGAGCCACATATGGTCCCCCATGCCCACAGCCGGTCTTACGAATAGCGGGGCCCAATTTAACGGGTGCTCGCGTGGCCCCTCTTCTAACTTTTTTTACAATAACAACTAGTACTATAAATGTAAATTGCGGGGCCCCTACCAGGCGTGGGGCCCAGTTAGGAGAATCTGTCAAATCGGCCTAAGACCGGCCCTGCCCATGCCGTATGAAATATATTAGTGCGTGTCAAAATAAATTAATCCTAAAATCTTATAATCAAAAGAAAAATCGTTTAAAGAATGTGTGTGTGTGTGTGTGTGTGTGTGTATATATATATTTTCATGTGTTTTTGAATGTGTGTTAATTGTGACCTACCATCAAGAAAATTTAACAATACATGCAACTTTCTTTTTTTTTCCAAAAAAAATCTCAAGAAATTCGGAGCAATCTACAGATTATACCAATCCACGGAGAATAAACCCACACATTAATCTGTTAACTCCCCTTATTAAAATGTGTTGGTTCCACCTAACCCAGCCGTAGACAACCATGATCAACAAATTCCGACTGATAAATGTGTTATCTCCCTTTGTAAAAGGGGGGGGGGGGATAAATCTATTTTTAGCGTCTTCTCCGTCAGCTAGGCATTATTCAGAAAGAATTTCTGACTTCAGACAAAAAGAGAGCGGTTTGCCCTTACCTCAGTACCTTAGATAATTAAAGAGTTTGACTAATGAGGTCTAACCACTTGGTGGCAATGGTTGTTACCTTGGCGTTCCAGAAATTGAGTACGGGAAACAAAAGGGGAAACCCCGCTGTTTGGACAATTTCGTTGTCGTTGTCTGTGTCAGACTATGACAGGAAAACAATGTCATTAAGTAGCAGGACTGGATTAGACCAGAAGCAGACACGACATAAACTCTGGTTTAGGTTTGAAACTTCACATAGAATCATTTATATTGTCACGTCTGCTGAGTCTTTCACGTCTGCTGGGTCTTTCACGTCTGCTGAGTCTTTCACGTCTGCTGGGTCTTTCATGACGATGTTTTGTTTTTGTTTTGATCTTAGAATTAAAATGAAAGTATTTTCTTGTTGTTTTGTGTGTGTGGGGGGGTGTGTGGGTGTGTGTGTGTGTGGGTGTGTGTGGGGGGTGGGAGGTGTGGGGGGTGTGTGGGGGGTGTGGGGGTGTGGGTGTGGGTGTGTGTGTGTGTGGGTGTGTGGGGGGGTGTGTGTGTGTGTGTGTGTGAGATAGTTTTTATTGGATGAAGGATGGTTCAAGTTCATTTCATCGAATTCGTTCTCTATATGTGGTCTACTGGTTGGTGCTTTCATCTGTCATTCCAGTGACCTTTTCTGTCAATCGATACTAATTCAGTTCAATGGGTTTGAATTGATGACTATATTGTATTTAAACCATAACAGACGGCTACTGAGTTGGTACGCTGAACATAGGTTCATGGCCTGGGCTGTACCATGATGATATGGCTCAAAGCCAACGTTCAAAAGTGGCTCCCGTTATGAAGTGGATATTTTAATTGTCGGGTAGTTAACTGTGAGTATTGGCCTCGAATTCCAGCAGCTTAAGTTGGCACCAGAAAATAACAAAAGCTCGTAGCCCACAAACAAACAAATGACCCCCCCAACCCTTTCTCTAGCCGTCTTAAGGATATAGTGTAGGCTACCTGTAAGGATATAGTGTAGGCTACCTGTAAGGATATAGTGTAGGCTACCTGTAAGGATATAGTGTAGGCTACCTGTAAGGATATAGTGTAGGCTACCTGTTTATACCCAGTGTCCATTACAGCCTAGTTGATCATATATTGTATAGAAAGAGATAATATTTCATATCTACATCGACCTGTTATATTCACTGGTGGCCAGTTTGCTTTTTTTTTATTATTATGCATTTGATCAATTTAATTCCTCAATTATTTTCCAGGGGTAAGTAATCCAACATTTCCTCAATTATTTTCCAGGGGTAAGTAATCCAACATTTCCTCAATTATTTTCCAGGGGTAAGTAATCCATCACTTGATTGCCTCATCGCTGGCCAAAATGGAAACTGAGCAATTATCAAATTATTTATTAATGGGTGAAATTTTTTGTTTGAAGCTGTGATTACCTGCAATACAATATTGTTGTTGGTATGTGTTTGTGTGTGTGTGTGTGTCTGTGTGTGTGTGTGTGTCTGTGTGTGTGTGTGTCAGTTCCTATTGTTAAATCCCTCCGCATGCATGCCCCACTTCAGTTCCCTGTCACAATGCCCGGGGCCCGGAGGTCGGTATGAGAATGGAAAGAGCCCTAAGGGCCGGTTTGCCAAAATATACGAAGCCCATTTTTTTTTTAGTGTATTTGAAAGATGAACTTTCACTTCAGCTATTCCATAGACGACATCAAGTTAAAGATAGAATGGGAGCTCAAAATGCAGAGAGTAAATACACCGGAAGATGCAGACTTTTAAAACAAAATATAATTTTAAAGAAAAAATAATTTAATATCTAAAAAAAAAAAGTCAAAGGCAAATAATACATGTAATTCGAACCATGTGTAAACACCATCAAAATTATTGAATACCGCATTGGGTGAAACCTACATTAAAGTTTCCAATTTTTTTTTTCCTTCAATACCTTGAGAGTGTCTATAAATTTCTCCGAAAGAAAACAATGTTTCAATGTATTGATTTTTCATCGACGGGTTAGAGATTAGATTTAGTGTAATAATCGTGTAGAAGAAACCAAAAGTCGGAAGAACTCCCCGTTGACCGAAAGATAAGACTTCTGTTATCTTTTGTAAATCATTAAAGCCACTGTAAAACTTGCCAATGGCTGGTGTCACGCTAAGGCAAGTTTAGTTTAATCAAATACAAATATTATTCAATAGCCTAAGAATCTGATTCGGTAGTTGTTTTTTTTTAACTCCAAATTAACCTCAAATTTTCACCTCCATTTTATTATCAGTGGCGTAGCGAGGGGTGGGGGGGCATCATGCCCCCGTGTGCTACTCACAAAGGGGTGCCAAATGCCTAAAATGGTATATTTTACATATAATATTATATGGTTTTGGAATGGGGGGGGGGGCTAAAAAGTATTGTGCCTCGGGCGATAGTTAAGCGCGCTACGCCACTGTTTATTTTACTAGTTTTATAATTAATGACTTGTAGAAAAATAGTTTTATTGAATGTAAATCTTAGAAATATATTCTTACCTTTACAATTTTCCCAATAATAATCGATTTTTTTAAAATAAACTGCATTGGATAAATAGAAAAAAATCTTTTGTTTTTGTTAATCGTGTATTGGCAAAAGAATGTAGGAACCATGTATGTGTTCTAACTATATAGCACCGTAGTTTCGCATTTTATGTTTACGCGTTTCCTTTCCCTTCTTGGAGTATTTCTTAATATACGTTAGTGTTTTGTTCTAAGTACATGTAATGTATTATCTTGAGGGGGGGGGGTTGAAATTTTAGTTTCGTATAAAACTGTAATGAGAGAATTAATCTATTTAGGGCAGCTGATGAAGTACATAACGATAGTGGGGAACATCATTTGTACCATGAACTAGTTATAGTCATTTCATATTTTTTTTTTCAAATAGAAGACCGATGGCCGACTGGCGTAGAGTGCTCGACAGTTGACATGAGTGTTCTGGGTTCGATCCAGTGGAGCCGAGAGCCAACACGGGCAGAACATCATTGCGGGCCCCTTAATAAACAAAAAGTCGTGAAAAAATTGACATTTTCGGGGCGGCCGGGCCCCTTTACAGCTGCGGGCCCCCTGGCAATGGCCCCCCTGCCCCCTCTCGGCGGCCCTGGTTCGATCCGAGGTGAGATCCAGAAAAATTGTTCCAGGTCCCGGTGAATGCATTTAATTGGGTGCCTGACATAAAATGGGGAAGTAAGGGCGGCTGATGTTCTACACATTCTCTGTATATTATGCCCAGGTTATAGAAACAAACACTTCACTGCCCCCCCCCCGATGGGCACCTTGAGGACCAGGGAAATATACTTTCCTCATCTGTGGCCGCAGCTGAATCACCAAAAGTTGTGTACGCCTGACGTAACAGAACGTTTATTGCGCCAATCCAACGATGGCCAGGAAGTGCCATTATCGGGGGGGGGGGGACACTGCGGAGTCTAAGAAAAAAGTGGATTGAGGTCAACCCGGGGACGGGGGGGAGAGGGGAAGGGTTCCGGGAGCTGAAGAGAATAATGGGTCCCTTAGTATAGACTTAATCAGAAAAAAAAATAAAATGACAAGCGTGTTAAATTGGGGGTCTTGTGGTTCCCTTTTTGGAGCTCGGGGCCCAGAATGCGTACCAGATGTGCCCATCGTTTATTCAGCCACTGCGAAGGATTGCTGCTGACGTCAGAATGGTGAAAGTTGACCGAATGTGACTGTGTCGTAAATCAGACTTAAATCCCTGGGACTCGTGTCAAGTGGGTCAGGCATACACAGTTTTATCGTAGAGATGATTCAACATGTAGAGTTCTATCGACTTGGCTGATATTCCTGAATACAAATGGACAATAAACAATTTAGTACCAAAAACATTTTTAATTGTTTTTTTTTCTGGCTTATGAGAAATTAAAACAGAAATTAAATTTCAATTATTCGCCCATTTTAGAGCTTTGCTTGGGGTGGAGGGGGTACACAGAGACTTTTAAGGTACACAGAGACTTTAAGATAAATATGACGGCCTATTTGGATTACTTACGCTTAAATCGGGCCAGATTGCGGCAGATTGGATAGGGATGGAGACAGTAAGGGGCCCCTATGATTTTTTAGGGTGGGGTCCAAGGTTATTGCCTAGTTTTCCTATTCATTAAAAATGTATTAGCCCTTGATTTCCTTACAAAAAATCGAGCAATTAAAAATCCTAAGTAGAAACAACAAAAGACGGGAGGTAAATCATTATATCATTTCACTATATTGTTAATTCGCAGTCAACTCCCCTTTCAACAAGACAAGGTCGTCGTACTTTTTGTTATGAAATCCTCTTGGACAATTGAATCACGTGACCTAAAATGAAAATATAAATAATTAATATAATAAGAAACAAATGAAAATGGTGCTCATAACGTAATGATAATTCCAGATACTACTTTCTTCCCCTTGAAATGTAGAATTCATCTGTTGATATACGGTATACCACAGAGATCGTGATATTAACACAAAATTTTTTTTTTCTAAATTTAAAAATGACGGCATTGTTGTGACGAAACACTAATTAAGTAAAGAGTTTGAAGAAAGTTTCTAATGAGACGTAAGAGAAATGAGATTCTTCATGTTACGCGTGCTACTGTTATGTCCGACTTTCAGAGTGTGCATTGTTCTCCACGCCATAACCTGCGGTGCAATGACCATGGGAGGGGGGGGGAGCATGAGACTACCCAAACGGCCTACTGGACGGGCCCGCAAACTCAACACTAGACCTGGATCACGTGACTTCGTTAAGCTGATTGGATTTAATACTTGGTGCTTCACAGATGTCACCCTTTCCCCCTAGGGCAATTCTGTACTGGGAGACGATGGTTGTTTCCTTTCCATCTACATCCCCCTCCTCCACCACACACAGACACCCTTTCCATGGTATATACGTGATTATAGTGAGGCTGTAGAGCAGCCACTGTGAAATGTTTCCCTGTATTCAAACATGGCTGCAACTTGCTGGTATTATACAGATCTGATTCTCAAACTATTTTAGATTATCGACCCAATGATAATCCTTTAAAGAAATAGAAAAACAAGACAGGGGTGAAGGCTAGAATAGTTAGTTGTTCGATATATTCCCCATTAAGTAATTATTTATTAATTGTGCGACCCATTGTGAGGACCACTGCTATGTAATAATAGCTCAATGATGTAGCAATGCTAAGTTTGTGAGGACCACTACCATGCAATGGCTCAATGATGTAGCAATGCTAAGTTTGTGAGGACCACTACCATGTAATAGCTCAATGATGTAGCAATGCTAAGTTTGTGAGGACCACTACCATGTAATAGCTCAATGATGTAGCAATGCTAAGTTTGTGAGGACCACTGACATATAATAGCTCAATGATGTAGCAATGCTAAGTTTGTGAGGACCACTGATATGTAATAATAGCTCAATGATGTAGCAATGCTAATTTTTTAAAAAAATATATTCCGGAATTGTTTGTGGTTCAACACCACAGAATATATTGTTCTGTGATCAATACATTGTCTTGTTATCTACCATCAATGTGTGCAATGGTAAATGTGTATAATTGCATTAGTTTCTCTCTCTCTCTCTCTCTCTCTCTCTCTTTCTCTCTATCTGAGTATGTGTGTTTGTGTGTGTCTCTGTGTGTCTGTGTGTGTTCTGTTCCTGTGTCAGTTAACTAAACAGCTGCTTAACATATACTTCTACCAGGTGTTTTCATTCTTCTCGAATTGAGGGTTAGGCGGTTGGGGGCGGTGGGGGTTGGGGATTTGGGTGAGTTGAGGGGGTGGAGGCATTTTTCGGCATATCTTATTCTATATTATTTGATTAAGTCAGTCCTACCTTTGCAAAGTGCAATACATATTTATAAATCACTTTCTTCCAATCTTTTGTACTTATAGCTTTGGGAGGGGGGGTGGATCAAGGTTAAAGTATCAGTTGGAGCCCTTACACGTCATATTTAAAAGTAATTAAAAAAAAAACTAAATGGATGCTCGCTGGCCCTTTGGGCCCGGAGGGGGGGGGTGTTTCCACCTACCCATAAAAAACAACTCAGTTGTTGCTGAATGTGATTTATTTTGTAGACGATGATTGAATCTTTTGATCAACTCTTTGATTAACTTGTCACAATCTGATACAAACAAAAAAACAAACAAACACAAGAATGTTCAGTTGTGTACCGCAACAACTCAAACTATTCAATCCAAACATAAGAAAAAAATGTTTCCTTCAGATTGAGTGCAGTGATAACATTTCTTTAAAAGATTCGCCTGTTATCGATTTCATGTCGTGATTGTTGCAAGCTGGCTGCCCGTGTTCTGTTGAGTTTTTTTTAATTTTTCTTGCTAGAAAGTGTGAGTGTGTGTGTGTTTTTAAGACATTGTTACGGCGTGAGTCAGGGCTATTTATAGACATGACTTGTTTCAATCCCCGCAGTACAACTGGATTTCTATCAGTGAGATGGGCCAACCAGGCACCAGGACTTTAAGCCAATGACGCCCGGGGATAAACTTAGAATAGAGAAGATTGAACACTGAACAGTTGTGACATGACCTACTCAGATAAATTCTTGTTGTCAAGTGGAACAAGTTGGCAGGCAGTGAATGGGGGTCAGAGATCAGAAATTTAGTTCCATGGAACTTTAAAGCCATCCGAGCTTTTTGTAGTAACCATTGGTATAACAGCACCGGTGTTGTGCTGTGTTGTGGGGGTTCTCTTGAGTAAAAGATCTGTGTTGTGTTTAAACAGTGTTTCCCAAACGTTCTTCATCGGGGTATCCCTTTCTTATTTTCGTAATACTGAGAACCCTTAGTAAAAAAAAAACAATTGCATATATTAATTTTGAACGGTCATGGTGTTCCCTCATTTCACTCTTTTCGCTTTATCCGTGCATGTTTACCAGATGTACTCAATCCAGGCAGCACGTACCTCCCCCAAACTCTTCCGGTATATATATATATATAAGTTAAGGGTTATCGCCATCTAATCTCGGGGCTCCGAAAATCTCCATCAAATGGTTCCCCCCCTCTGATACATCATTGATAGAAGATTATTGCATCCGACAGGGCTATGACAGGGTTATGACAGGGCTATGACAGGGTTCTGACGTGCGGACGTTGGGACGATGAGACACGCCTCCATTACGGGACCTTTTTGGCTGGGAAATACATTTACATAAATTAAATAAATGGAGTTTATTAATCAGTTACATTTGAACCAATAAACAAGTCATATAATACAAGTATACAATATATTTGTGAAATTGTAAGTTTACATTACATAAACACAATAATATGTAATCACGGTTTATACGTTGTCCACGTTGAAGTGTCATGCAGCTGTTTTGAACAGCAGCGTAGCTGTCGGGTTTAACAGCCTTTCTTACCAATGTATTTGATTGGGCCTTTATGAGCTTGTGCGTGAGTCTCTTGCATGAGTTGGCGTTGAGCAACTTCCCTCGCGGCGTCCTATTGTATTGTGTTTGCGAAATACCGGATTTAAAAATGTCCAGTTGCCAAATCTGGAAGCTACTTCACACTCCCCCATTTTTACATGTGACTTAACCAACAGCGGAACTGTTCACTTTAACAACATCACGGCCTTGAGATACGGAACAGGGCTGAGGAAGGGTTAGACAGGGTGGAGTTGTAGTAAATTTCAAACCCAGTGACCTAAATTTTTTTTCACGTCTGCGGATGTTATGATGGATACAGACACGTCGCTATTCCGTTAAATGTTACCCGCCCTTGAACCTACAGATGGTTAAAAGGATTAGAACGGAACATTTTTTCTATCAACTACGAGTTGTGATAGATAGATAGATAGATAGATAGATAGATAGATAGATAGATAGATAGATAGATAGATAGATAGATAGATAGATAGATAGATAGATAGATAGATAGATAGATAGATAGATAGATAGATAGATAGATAGATAGATAGATGTAAATCCCAAACAATCTATCTGCATTATTTGATCTAGTTTCAAGTCTAAACTGTGATGTTACATTTGTTACAGTATATGAACATTGAACCAGCCTGCATAACGGGCAAAAGCAGAAACTTAATGATTTACAACAAAAAGTAATGAAGAACGTAAATAGCAGGTTGAAATCAATGATAATCCAATCTTCGAATAATACACAAAACAACATAGTAAAAACAAACATAAGGTCATACAAATCCGTACAGTGTAATGATAATCTTCGTAAAACTCACAAACCAATAAAAATTATAATTGGGGGAAAACCAGCATAAAAAAATCTCGTTCCATTAACCGTCATCAATACGAATTTCGTTTTATAAATACCATAATTTACTAATATATTGATTTTTTAGATTTACGAAAACAAACCCATAGACAGGAACTCAGAAAGTGGAATTAGGTCATGTGAACAAAACAAACATGAATAAATTAGAGATTGATTATCGGTTTCTTTTTTTTCAGGTCATGGTTAAAGTCCCTGCGTGCGCCCCCCAACCCACACACACACTTTACAGTTATGTCTCTCCCCAATGGTGCCACCGTGGCACACTGTGCTGTGGTGGTCATGAAATAATGTTCTCACAGATGTGATTGGTTACAAATACAGTGGATTCCGCTTAATTGGGACACCGCTTAATTGGGACAGCCGCTTATTTGGGACAAATCTCAAAGAAACCAAACCAAGAAGCCAATAGTAAATGTGTATGTTTAATTGGTACAGCCGTTTAATTGGGACAAAAAGCCTCGGTCCCGATGTGTCCCAATTAAGCGGAATCGACTGTATAAACAAATCAACCCGTTATTTATTTTGAGCCCCGTAATGAGCCAACCTCCTCACCTGATTAAAATGATATATATATATATATATATATATATATATATATATATATATATATATATATATATATATATTAGGGAGCGACCGATAATCGGATCGGTATCGGACCGATATTGGCACTATCGGTTAATATCGGATCTGCCGATCGTTGTAGGGAACGACCGATAGTCGAACCGATATTGGCACTATGGGTTAACTATCGGACCGGCCGTTTTTTGGCTGCCGATACCTTGTTTTTTTTTCACAACAGAGTTCCAGAAACAAAATCAGTAAATAACCCAATTCTATAACCAGATCAGACAAGATTTTAAAAAAAAGGAAAAAACAAGCAATTTAAGTCTTTTCCGTTTCGGACAAAGGACATTTTAGAGCATTTTCGTGTACGCAGTGGCTATGGTTACGCCGAACGAAATCCGTATTTTTTTCCGGGTGACAGCCATAGATTTTGCTGGGTTTTGATAAATAGAGAGGGAAGTAATCATGTTGAATAACTGTTACAAAAAAAATAATGATTAAGCCCCTTTGATTAGCTTTTATTATTTATATTTAAAATATAAGCAAAAACGCCCCCTTTTTCGGCCCTGAGAGGTCAGATCGCGAAATGGACTTTTGATGTACACTTGGCTGGCCAAGACCTACAAAATGATAAATACTTCATGGGTCTAGGACTTATGGTTGCTTAGATATAGGGCGCTCCTTTGTTAATATAGCTTATATAGTAAAAAAACGGTACTTAATACGCCCCCTTTTTCGGCCCTCAGAGGTCAGATCGCGAAATGGACTAAAGTGTTTACTTGGCAGGCCAAGACCTACAAAATGATATATATATCATGGGTCTAGGACTTATGGTTGTTGAGATCTAGGGTGATGACGGACAGACAGACAGCCAAAACGGGGACAATAGAGCATTTTTTTTTCGAAAATGCTCTAAAAAACCCGTAAACAGAAATTGTCACGTCTACATCAGAGATATGACCTTGAAACAATAGGATCGGCATTTCTTAATTCTAATGAATGACCTTGAATGATACAATTAGTGAACATCTGTGTGTATTTTTTTTTGGGATGGGAAGTTGGGGGGGGGGTAACAAGACACGCGTGGGCGAAGTGTTACAAAATATGTGAACATGGGTTGACATACGTCATACAGCACGAGATAAACACGTGTTTGGCATTGTTGTTGCTTAAGGGGCTGTCCATTAATTACGTCAACAAAATAGGGGGGAGGGGGGGTCAGAAAAATTTTGACAATTGTTGTCAAGGGGGAGGGGGGAGGAGGTCAAGAAAAGTTGACGTCAACAATGTTACATTTTTAAATTTAATATAATTACTTAATAAATAGGATAATTAAGCAGCGTTTGTACTTCTGTGTTACACACTCGCTTAACATTCAGTATTTTAATTAAACTAACTATATTCCTACTAATTTCGCCACATAAACATTTTGGAAGCCACCTTTTTTAGGGGGTGGGGGGGTGGGGGGGGGTAATCAAATGTTGACGTAATTTTTTAGGGGGGTCTCTGGAAGTTTGACAAGTTGTTGACAAGGGGGAGGGGGGGGGAGGTAAAAATCGCCAAAAATTTGTTGACATAAATAATGGACAGACCCTAAAAAGAAAATATCGGTTTCAGTATCGGTAAAAATGCTGGGGGAAAATATCGATATCGGACTATCGGTAAAAAGGCATATCGGTCGCTCCCTAATATATATAACAACCTGAACTAATGACAGACTGAATTAGTGTAGAAATAGACGGGAAGAAAGAGAGGGAAGGAGAAAAAAGAAAGAAAGAACAAAAGATAGAAAGAATGTAGCATGACCACACAGATCACGGAATTTATTTTTTGTTATTTCTTTTTTTTGAAATGTGTGTGAGACCTTTCTTACCTTCTGGGTAACACGCCCATGGCTGCTTCACAAGAATTCACCCCGATGCCACCCCCCCACCCTCCTCACTGCGTAACAATCCAACGGGCTGGCATCATCGTCCTTATCTCTACACCCCCCCACCCTCCCAAACCCTGAAACATCATGAACTTTGACCCTTTTTTTTGGGGGGGGGGTGTTGAAGGTAAAATAGCAAAATAAAAGAAACAGTCTGGAACATACAGCAAGTCGACAGACTTGGTACAGTTTTTTTTTAATTTCATATGTTGTAGCAGGAAGTCGGGTTCCATTCTCGTGACTGATGGGTTTAATTCACAAGGATATTTACAATAATTGACTTTATTTACCAGACTATCCAGTGGATATTTTTTTTTTTGTGTTGCTTTGTTTAGTAGGTAAGTTGGCTGACTTTTGTAAACACTGGCAGTTTTTATTTTAACGGGAAATAGTATTTGTCCGTATTTAAATTGACTCAACAAATAGGTGTTACTGCCCCTTATGACCTAGTTATATTTTAATGCGCTGTGCACGTGATGCGATTGATACATTTTTTTAATCAATGTACTTTTGATCAACCCAAACTGTACTTTAGTAAATAGAGCCAAAAAGTAGAAGAAAGGGCGGTTATGGGCAACATTCTGCCCGCGGATCACATCATGTCCATCAGACTGTTTTATCCGGCCCGCTGCCCGCCACTCAGAGTGAAGCATGGCACGTGACTTTTGTGTTCTGACGATTACATTTAGTATATAACAGTCCATGTCAATAATCCATCCATCCAGGGTCGCTTTATCAACTAGGCGCAGTAGGCACTGTGCCTAGGGCCTAAGGACTTTTCAAGGGCCTATGAAAGCCAGAACATACAGTGAAAACAAGTTCAGAATGCCAGTAAAATTTAATAATGTTTGTATTGAAGTAACGATATATAACCATGTGAGATGAACACATGAGCGAGTTAAGCTGCAGTGCTTTAGATCTTTAAATGACGTCTTCAAAGTCATTTCCCTCATCAAATCCTTTTCATTTGAAAGTAATGACATGGAGGATAGTCCAGCTTGTCCCATCGTTTACCGAAGATACTTTTTATCAATTTGAGTTTAGAAAAGGACCGTTCCCCCTTAGCACTTATGCCAAAAATTAAAAGACAGATCCGGAAAGCAATATTTACATTTGGAAAACTTGTCACCAACCTATTCTGTATTTGTGCTGTAAGCATTTCAGCCACAGTTTTCATGTCAACAAACATCCGTGAGAACTAAAAAAATTCATTAGTAAATGCCTCTTCCAGATCTGATGGTTTGGCCTACATCTTAATTAGTGACTTGGCAGTCGAATCTGATTGATCAGTTGACAGACAGACAGAGATATGTCCAAAAGAAAGTTGAACCTTTCATATTGTGTTGTGTAGGCTGCAAGCCGTTTTCCCATCTCACTAATAAGTCTATTTATGATAACATAAAAGTGGGACGGATGGTCGAGGGGTGTAGATACTCGACTGTCGACATGAGAGTCCTGGGTTCGATCCTCGGTGAGGCCCGTGGAATTTTTCCAGGTGAAATTTGGTGCAAAGTCGTCCCACAAGTTCACCCAGCTTTAAATGGGTACCTGAATTAAGTTGGGGAAGTAAAGGCGGATGGGCGTTGTGCTAACCACACAATCCCTTTATATGCCGCGGTTATAGAAACAGATGAATTCTACACTTCATCTGCCCCGATGGCCCATTAGGGTTAAGGGAAACTTTACTACTTACTTACTTACTATGATAACATAAAGAGACTGAGTACAGACTATTTCACTATGAGTCGTACCTACAACCGGATCATTATCATCCACAACTTCATCATGAAATCGGTGTCGCTGTCGTTTGCGTTGTGTACCTTCTTTATAGTCCGTTTGTGAGAGCTGTTTTGCTGTACCTTCGTACATTTCAAATTTATCGCGTGTATCATGAAAGTTAAGAACAAGACTGGCATACAAGTTGATGATGGTCGTTAACTCAATTCCAGGCTCCTGTAGAGCTTTGTTGACAATATCAATTTTTCGGAGCAAGTCTTTCCAAATCACACACATTAACGCTGTCTCGACATGGTCCAACTTCTTTATGAGTGATTTGGCTTCATGCACAGAACCTGGTGGTTGACGTTCGCTTGTAGCAACATCAGACAATGCTTGTCGATTTTGCTTATAATTGGCATTAAAAAATTTAGTAGTGCTGAGCACCTAGTTGCTCATAGCCCTTGCAACATAAAGTTTTTTGTTTTAGGCACTCTGTCAATTTTAACCATCGCTGCGGTGAAAGCGAAAAAAACGTGTAGACTAACTGAACAATAGCAACATAGTTGACTGTAGCTGAACAGCTCTCCACAGCAGATGAGCCAACCAAATTTAAGCTGTGGGCAGCGCATGGCACCAACTCGGCTAATTTATTAATCTCTCTAAATCTAGTTTGTACTCCCGAATAAATCCCATTCATATTACTCGCGTTGTCACAGGACTGCGATCTGCAATTGCCGATATCTATACCTTGAAGTCTGAGAGTACTCACCAACAGATCGAAAAGGTATTTACCATCGTATTGTTCAATTGGAATGAACTGACGAAAACGCTCTACAACTTTTCCACTTTTGAGAACATAGCGAACAACAACTGTCAGCTGATTCACATGACTGATGTCAGGAGTGGAATCGATACTGATTCCATAATATTTAGTATTCTTAATTTCAGACAGTATCTGCGTCAATACTTTGGTCCCATTAACTCAATAAATTCATCACATATGCTGGCAGAAAGATATGATACATTCCTGTTTCCGGGGTTTCCATGTCTCAGTGTGTTCCTTTAGAAAGGGATCAAATTCAGCTTAAAAGTCAATGCAACCAGGTAATTTCCATTGTTATAGCTGTTATGTTTCGCTGTCACCGCGAAAAGCTAACCCTCTTTCACCAAGAAATCTTATCACAGCAACTATTCTCTTGAGAACATCAGTCCAGTATTTGCACAATTTTCTCTTCTCCTTTTTCAGTTTTTCGTCAATTCTAGATGCCTGTTGACATTCTAACATCCTTGACAGAGCAGCAATGAGATCCTTCGACTTCTCATGTGATGTAATCCTTGCGATGGAGTTTTTCCAGTCATCTAAACCATCGATAAACTGATCTGCAAAACCGGCGTTGTTGTCTAACAACTTGCACACATAACAAAACACTTTACCCGTTAATGGCCCTGGCGCCAACATGTCAGTCATATAGAAATAATGTAATATGAAAAGTTTATTCCAGTTTAAACATACGGATACATAGAGTTGACACAGCAATGAGTAAGTTTTGGCAAAACTTTTAATTTTCCGATCAATGAAATAAATTAATGGTGTCCTAAATATGAATATGGCGTATTTTATATACATTTTAATATACAGTGTACTTAATGTACTAGTGTATATAAATTAACTTCCTTGGAACTATTTTTAGTTATTACAAAGTGAAACGTCTCAACCGTTCAATGTGAACTGAGCATGTCTGATACGATCTAGCGAAACAGGACCAGCTTACGAATTACGAGGCCCAATTTAACGGATGCTTGCGAGGTCCCTCTTTAATTTTTTTTTTACAATAACAACTATTACTCTTTATTAGATCATGTGAATTGCTGGACCCCTGCCAGGCCCGGGGACATTCTTGAAAAATATTTAAAATGAAGTCGGGGAGGGCCGTCGACTTTGAAAGTGCTTAGGGCCTACGACGACCTCAAAACGGCCCTGCATCCATCTGCTCTTGGTCCGGCCATTCGGTCACATTTACAAACCAGATTTGGCCCACGACTCAAAAAGTTCGCCCACCCGTGAGCTCGGTCAAGGGAGAGAGAGCGGGGTATTCATTTCAGTCATTGAGTGCTGACTTCATTCGAAAGAATTGTATTTCCTCCTAACGGCTAGGGTAGACTGAGCAGACTAGGGCAGGCTAGGGCAGACTAGAGCAGGCTAGGGCAGACTAGGGCAGACTACGGCGTGCGGGCTATTGGATCAGGACCTGGAACTCTATTTAATCGACTTATCCATCAATCTTGGTCCGACCCTTGTGTCAAATTTTGGATCTCGGTGTGGCCCACGACTCAAAAAAAAATGTGCCCACTTTAGGGATAGTGTGAGAGGGTTGTCCGAGAGAGGCCGTGCATCGTACTGTAACCAGTAAGTCCAGTATACATTGCACGGCAGACAGATGAGTTAATGCATCGAGAGGGCTTGTACCATATGACGCTCATGTCGTCAGTTCGCAGCAACCCATCCACCACTACAGCTATGTCTCTCTCTCTCTCTCTATGTCCCACACACTCTTTCGATTTCTTTCAAACCCACTCACATACATACACACACAACTGAATCAGCTACAGATGTTCCTCTCTTGGAATGTTGTTTTCCCGGCTGTCACGCTGACCATCACACGACCAGGTAAGTCTAGCGATTCATTACAGTCAGGACTTTTTGTTTAAAAAAAAAAAACGGGTTCTAGAAATAGAATGATGTGATGCTTTCATTTGTTTGCATGTTACGCAATATCTCGTTTGTTAACACCTGGCGGGTGACGTGAGATGGACTGACAGTCTGGTGTCACTGATTGTGTCCATCACATCACCTCAGTATTACGTGTCGGTCATTTGTGATTGGTGATGATATCATACATCGCACACATTACCATTATATGTTGTGATAATAACCTGTGTAGGTGAGGGGAGGTAGGATCGGTCACTTTTAATTGTGCTGTTTCCCTCTTTCCCCTCCCCTCCCCCTTCTCTGTCTCTCTCTCTCTCTCCCTTTTACACACTCACACACACACGCACACAATCTATAAATACGACAATAAAAATCTCATTAGACAGTAGAGAACAGCTTCCTGTGGTGTCAGTGTCACGGTGACAAACTTTATGTTGACAACACAACTTGAGTGGTGAATAGAAAATACTGAAACACAGGTGTATTTACCATTCAGTACGAGTTTCTTCCCCACCCCCCCCACCCCACCCCTCCTTTTATCTGTGAAGTAAGGATGAAATCTTTACCACCACGGGACGGTTTTTTTTATTTTGGCAATGCCCTTCTTTCATTCCCCACCATAAACGACCATATGGAGGCACATCGGATGACATGGGTGGGGGGTGGGGGGAGGGACTTTTAACCAGGTTCAACCCCTTACCACCTCAACCACCGCGCAGGCCTATATCGGACTGTACGCCTACGGACGGATGGTCGTGTGGTAGAGCGCTCGACTGCGGACCTAAGGATTCCCATATTAACTAATAGTAAATGATTACTTTATCTTATAATGTCATGTCATGACGTTAAACTTTAATTTGAAAATTGAGCGACCTTTCGAATACACTAATGCACTGTAGTAATTAACACATCCATGTGCACTAATAAAGCAAGTTAGTTTATTTTTTTCTAATCAGTCAAAAAACAACATGGTTTATACTCATAGACATTTACTCTGCCACAAGCAAGGTGGGTGGTTTTTCACAACTTTAAGTTTATGCATGGGGGGAAGGGGGCGATAGTTTTAAAAAGTCAGCCGCGCGCGCCAAGCCAGTTACTCTTTACTTATTCTTACATTTGGAAAAGTATTTTTGTTTTTTTTTTAAATATTCTTCCCCTTTTATTTTATTTCTTCATCCAGACATCTTACCATGGATTGTAACAATCTACACATTTCTACAACATCGACATCTTCAGACGGTGTCCCCGCGTGACGGATTGTTGTTTGTTTCTGAAAGCTGTCGCCAAAACTCAAGTCAACCGTGCATTCGTTAGACAACGAAATAGTCAGGGGGAAGGAAGGAAGGAAAGAGGAAAAAAAAAGGAAAAAGCTGCAATCAATATCACATTGTGAGGTGAGCAATTCGACCATCAGCACACGTTCAACCCACATTCTCTCGTGCGACTGACGCCTTGCAAGTGTGTATGTGTGTGTGTGTGTGTGTTTCCCCCCCTCGTCAGCTTCCATATCATAGTATTCAACTCAAACACCACCATCCATTCAGACACTCACACACATACACACACACACACACACACACACACTCGCGCGTTCATTTATTCTTCATTCTGGGTTCGAGGCTATTGATTTTTGTCTGCAGTATGTCCAAGATGGCGGATTACAGCAGGCCGCTTACAGCATTAAACCGGTGAGTACTCTCTGTTCGTTGTTTGTCGTCTGCTCCTTTTAAAACAAACAAAAAATGATAAAGCCCTTTAAAAAACTAACCCCTCACCCTATAACGTTTTTCTTAAAATCGACGGGGCTGTCTTATTTGAGGGCGTAATTTTACGTGTAGATACGACTCAATGACCAGGTTTGGTTGAGTTTAAAGTGACCCAGGGGTTAGGCTCCTCCTAAGGTTGACCGATGATGTCACAACCGGTACCGTCAGCACGTGAGTCTGTCTGTCTGTCTGTCCGTCCGGGTGTCTTAACGCAACAGTCTCCGTGGTCAGTCTCCGAGGGACGAATTAAGTTGTTGGTCTGTTCAACTTGTTTGCTGAAGCGGTTTGATTCAAGGACTGGATATTTACTAGTGTCTATAAACAGGTGAAATATTGGCACTTTTCGTCTGGAGTCTGAATGTAAGGTTTTTTTTAGTGCTTAAAAAATGTAAATGTACTCATTAAACGCCTTAATGTTGTAGTTAATGTGAAGTGTAATATTTCTTACACAATGAGTAGCTTAGGAATAGATCAGTGTGGTGGTATTTTAAAATATATTACACTTTAGCTGAACACAATTTGTATTGATGTATTTGATGAATATATTCTGACTAGACTATGTATGTACTATAGCTAGAAGCTGGAATGTTAACATTTGATTTGTAAACAATAAAATTGATAAAGAAAAAAATTGTGAACCCATCAGTTAATTTTTTTTTTTAAATATTGAAATATTATTATATCGTATATGTTTCCTTGATTCAGTCTACGAAACATTTAATAACACAAGATAACAACAAGATAGGTATGACGTGGACATATTCGTCTATTTCTTAAGACTATAAATACCATGAAGCTACTTAAGGATTAAAACGAGCCAAAAAATATTCTCAGGAGGGACAGTGCTTTAAATTGATGGTCAACGGTGGCGTAGGGAGGGTACTGCTGGGTTGTGTGCCCGTACAGGGCGCCGAACAAGGAAGGGGCGCCAAAAAAAAGAGTGCTGTTAAAAATGCTTGCACTTTTCAGATTGGGAGGAGGCTGGGGGTGGTGGGTTGAGGGGAGGGGGCGAGGGGCAAAAATGTAGCTCGTATCACAGGTCGTCCCAATAGCTAGTCACGGCTCTGATGGTCATCAAGATCTATTTAAGTGTTGTCCAGGTCTTTGCCTAGTTAATCTTTAGGTGTGATTTATGGCAAAATCGTCTGAATGGAAGTATTAGGCCCCCAATGATAAATAAGAGTACCCGGGGGGGGGGGGTCCTGAATGACAACCAATCAAAAGATTAAGATGTGATGGGCCTAACCATGGGAGGTGGGGGGAGGGAGGGAGGGGGAGGAGAGAGACAGTTATATTTAGACGGGACTATAGTACATGATGAAATGATTCCATTCCAATTATGTTATTTTCTTAAAAGTCAAACAGTTTGAGATGTCGCTTTCAATCTGATGAGCCACGGGTATACCCGGGGTGGGTGGGGGGTGGGGTGGTAAATGGTAGTGTTTTTTTTCCGTGAAGAACAAATGAATCAATATGACAAGATCAATGAGGTTACCCTCAGGTCAGGGAGGGGTCAACAAGGTCAAGGAGGTCACAGTCGGGTCAGGGTCAACTAAGAAACGCATTTCGTCACCTTTGACTCACCTGTGTTTCAGTTTTGTTCCTAAAACACTTTCAATTTTCTATTTACGCCGAGACTGAGTGACGTGAAGATGAATGGTTTCTTGACATTTGTGCTTCACTTGCTTTTGGTCTGCTTGGGAGGGGGAGGGAGGGTGGCCCAAGAGATGCGATGAAGAAACAGTGAAATGAGACAACCGTTATTTTGATGATGACAGTGAGTGTGTGAGCACACATACACACATCAGGACTCACCTTCGTGAGCTCTACATCCGTTCTATCATAGCTCATGTTTGGAAATTAACACTGACAGTCTCTTATTGAAGGAGGAAAAAAAACTGGGATGTGGGGTGGGGGTGATTGGAACGGGTGAAGGGGTGGCGAAGACTTTTTTGATAAAATATTTTTTTATGAAAATTTGATCTTACGCGCGCTCGCACACACAGATTATGTATGCGAACTTCACTGCTAGTCACCACAACTGTAACAGCACAACAAACAAACACACACACACAATCACACACATATATATATATGTATATAACAAACACACATATTCACACACTCACATAAACAAACGACTCACACACATTTACAACACTCACGCACAAACTACTGCTACTTCTGCTGTAAATCTGTTTCATCAACTCATGCCCAACATGAAACATATCAAAACAGACTCGACTGACTAAAAATCTTATCTTTACTGATATCTGAACATTTCAATTGGTGATAAACTGTGAAGCCACTTGGAAATGTTTGATGCAGTCATCATCCGCTTCATGCCTGAGATGTTATCAAACATCTAATTCTAATATATCACGTGTTTCATAGTTACTTCTATACTACTAATACTTTCTACCTCTGGTAGTATACCCCACCCACGTACCCTCACACACACACGCGTACACCTCCCCCCCCCCGAAAAGTTTCTTTTATTCTTTGTCCATTCTATCTTTCCATCCTCTTTTTTCATTACTCATACCTGACGGAGGAAGAGAGAGAGGGAAGGGAGAGAGGTAGGGACGAGGAGGGAGGGTGCGGATGACTCACAAAGACACGGTCCTCGAATAAGATAATTGACATTCATTTGATACAGGTCAACTTCTAAATAAATAAGTTCACTTCCTGAAATGGCAAGAAAATCAAATTGTACTAGTACATTACTTCCCGTGTGTCAAATTGTACTAGTACATTACTTCCCGTGTGTCAAATTGTACTAGTACATTACTTCCCGTGTGTCAAATTGTACTAGTACATTGCTTCCCGAGTGTCAATTGTACTAGTACATTACTTCCCGTGTGTCAAATTGTACTAGAACATTGCTTCCCAAGTGTCAAATTGTACTAGTACATTACTTCCCGTGTGTCAAATTGTACTAGTACATTACTTCCCGTGTGTCAAATTGTACTAGTACATTGCTTCCCGAGTGTCAAATTGTACTAGTACATTACTTCCCGTGTGTCAAATTGTACTAGTACATTGCTTCCCGAGTGTCAAATTGTACTAGTACATTGCTTCCCGAGTGTCAAATTGTACTAGTACATTGCTTCCCGAGTGTCAAATTGTACTAGTACATTGCTTCCCGAGTGTCAAATTGTACTAGTACATTGCTTCCCGAGTGTCAAATTGTACTAGTACATTGCTTCCCGAGTGTCAAATTGTACTAGTACATTGCTTCCCGAGTGTCAAATTGTACTAGTACATTACTTCTCGTGTGTCTAAATGTTTGCCCCACCCCCCTCTCACTCACTCACTCTCTCTCTCTCTCTCTCTCTCTGTATCTGATTGTGTGTATGTGTGTGTGTGTGTTGATACGTATGGGAAAGAATGAATGAATGAATGAATATTTGTTAAATATCAGACTTTTGCCAGTTGTGTTTTGTATTTGTGTGTGTATGTGTGTGTGAGAGTCTCTGTTTTGTTTCTATGAGTACGTCTGTGTGTCTGTACCTGTGTCTCTACATGTGTACCTGTCTGTACCTGTGTCTGTACATCTGTCTGTAACTGAGTATGTGCATGTGTCTGTACATGTGTCTGTAACTGAGTCTGTACATGTGTCTGTACCTGTGACTGTGCATGTGTCTGTACCTGTGTCTGTACATGTGTCTGTAACTGAGTATGTGCATGTGTCTGTACATGTGTCTGTAACTGAGTCTGTACATGTGTCTGTACCTGTGTCTGTACATGTGTCTGTACCTGTGACTGTGCATGTGTCTGTACCTGTGTCTGTACCTGTGTCTGTACCTGTGTCTGTACCTGTGTCTGTACCTGTATCTGACATGTGTCTGTACATGTGTCTGTACATGTGTCTGTACATGTGTCTGTACCTGTGTCTGTACGTGTGTATGTACGTGTGTCTGTCCATGTGTCTGTACATGTGTCTGTACATGTGTCTGTACGTGTGTCTGTACATGTGTCTGTACGTGTGTCTGTACGTGTGTATGTACGTGTGTCTGTCCCTGTGTCTGTACATGTGTCTGTACGTGTGTCTGTACCTGTGTCTGTACGTGTGTCTGTACGTGTGTATGTACATGTGTCTGTACGTGTGTCTGTACGTGTGTCTGTACCTGTGTCTGTACGTGTGTATGTACGTGTGTCTGTACGTGTGTCTGTACCTGTGTCTGTACGTGTGTATGTACGTGTGTCTGTCCATGTGTCTGTCCATGTGTCTGTACATGTGTCTGTACGTGTGTCTGTACGTGTGTCTGTGCATGTGTCTGTACGTGTGTCTGTACGTGTGTATGTACGTGTGTCTGTCCATGTGTCTGTACGTGTGTCTGTACGTGTGTCTGTAAGTGTGTCTGTACCTGTGTCTGTACATGTGTCTGTACGTGTGTATGTACGTGTGTCTGTACGTGTGTCTGTACGTGTGTCTGTGCGTGTGTCTGTCCATGTGTCTGTACGTGTGTCTGTACGTGTGTCTGTACGTGTGTCTGTACCTGTGTCTGTACGTGTGTCTGTACGTGTGTCTGTCCATGTGTCTGTACATGTGTCTGTACATGTGTCTGTACATGTGTCTGTACATGTGTCTGTACGTGTGTCTGTACGTGTGTCTGTACATGTGTCTGTACGTGTGTCTGTACCTGTGTCTGTACGTGTGTATGTACGTGTGTCTGTCCATGTGTCTGTACATGTGTCTGTACATGTGTCTGTACGTGTGTCTGTACCTGTGTCTGTACATGTGTCTGTACATGTGTCTGTACCTGTGTCTGTACATGTGTCTGTACATGTGTCTGTACGTGTGTCTGTACCTGTGTCTGTACATGTGTCTGTACGTGTGTCTGTACCTGTGTCTTTACATGTGTCTGTACATGTGTCTGTACATGTGTCTGTACCTGTGTCTGTACATGTGTCTGTACATGTGTCTGTACGTGTGTCTGTACCTGTGTCTGTACATGTGTCTGTACGTGTGTCTGTACCTGTGTCTTTACATGTGTCTGTACGTGTGTCTGTACCTGTGTCTTTACATGTGTCTGTACATGCCTCTGTGTATGTTTCATATATTCTGCTCACGGCACCGACCCCCCCCCCCACCCCCCACTGTTGTGTAGCCATCGATTTATTGGAGGCCGTGTTTTTTTTTTATTATTAATGTCTCGGATCTTTTTACAGCATTGAACGGATCACTGAGACAGTACAGCGGCGTGTCAGTCTGGGTGTGGGGGGAGTGGAGCGGGGTAGTGGAGGTGGAGTGTGTCTCGCGACGGATGTACAGTAGCGATGACTCACTCACCTGGGGGGGGACTCTTTCTCTACTCACTCACACACACACACACACGCACTCATAGTCCTATATGCAGCAAGCATGATTACACATATGCAGTCAATGAACAGACAATATAAGGAGGGCTACAGCCAGATAATCTAGGGCTTCGGACAAACTGTGACCCGATTCTGACACTTTCTCCCCACAAACTAAAATATACAATTCCAAAAAGCGAAGTGCCCTCAGACAATTGGACTGGTTGCCTCCCCATACACGGCGGTCGTGAACTAAGATCCATACCCAACACAGGAACATTCATTCATAGATAGATAGATAGATAGATAGATAGGTAGATAGACAGACAGACAGACAGACAGACAGACAGACAGACAGATAGATAGATAGATAGATAGATAGATAGACAGACAGACAGACAGACAGATAGATATATAGATAGATAGATAGATAGATAGATAGATAGATAGATAGATAGATAGATAGACAGACAGACAGACAGACAGACAGACAGACAGATAGACAGACAGACAGACAGACAGACAGACAGACAGACAGACAGACAGACAGACAGATAGATAGATAGATAGATAGATAGATAGATAGATAGATAGATAGATAGATAGATAGATAGATAGATAGATAGATAGATAGATAGATAGATAGATAGATAGATAGATAGATAGATAGATAGATAGATAGATAGATAGATAGATAGATAGATGGATGAACGGACGGATGGATGGATGGATGGAAGAAAGATATCTGAGTACAAAGCTACACGATTATTTTACAATTGACGTAGTCTGTAACAACGTATGCAGTATGTGTGTGTTCATGTATGTGTTATGTATGTACAAGTGTACATATCTGTGTACGTGCTTTCTGTGAGTTATCAGACACTTCCATTAACCCCCATTCGCCCCCCCCCTTTCAATGGGAAACAGACACGTGAATTCACACATTGTAAATTGTAGCTGGCCCAATGGAACACACGCCCCCCACTTTATACGTACTTATTACACACTTCGTCAGATGTACTTATCATGTACTTCTTCAGATGTATTTCAAATCACGTCAAGAGAAGTGGCTGTCGTCATGAAATGCTGTTTGTAAGCTGTCTCTGGGCAACGCGCTGCTCTGTGCAGGAGAACGGCATCACACCCCGATACCCCCAAATCCTCCCCCACACCTCTTTCTGCGCGTCATTCAAATAGTAACAGTATCTTAGACTACCCACTCGCCTAAAAAAAATCTTCTTAAAGCCCCCCCCCCCACCGTCTGTGTCCGATTCAGCAATTGGTGGGGGCTGGTGGTGGTGGTGGGGCTAATACAAGCGAAATAGATATTTCCAGGTTTTTCTTTAATTCCATGAAAACGGATTTTTTTTTCAAGACACATTTATTCCTTTTTAAAGTTACAAAAATATTTAATCCCCCCCCTTTTTTTTTAATAGGGTCATCATGATAGATCAGGCGGATCAAACATAGGTATAAGGAACCCCCTATAAAAAGGGATGAGAATTAATATATATTTTTTTTAATTCTTGCAAATATCTAATTGGTAGTGGTGGGGTGGGTGGGCTCCGAACATAGGTTTATCATGTGCCCCACCCTCCTAAAGTGGCCCTGCCGCCCCCCCCTATCACCACAGATACTCTAGTATGACCATTTTCCCTTTTTCGTTTCATGCACGCGTGTGTGTGTGTGTGTCCGTGTGTGAGTGGGTAGAGAAAGTGTTTTGTTTTTGTTATCTATAACTCTGATTTTTATCTTTTGTTTGGATGTTGTTTTGTTTATATAATTATAAGTTTAGAAATGAAGCCAACAAATATGTATTATTTTAATCCGTTATGTATGCAATATGGTGATGCATGAGTATTGTTATCGTCATATCTATGATGGGATGTTGATTATCCTTAACATATTGTATACACTTGTATCTATCTGTCTATCTATCTATCTATCTATCTATCTATCTATCTATCTATCTGTCTATCTATCTATCTTTCTTTCTTCAAGAAGTACTAGTCATTAGAAATTCAAGGGACGTAACCCGCTTCAAACAGGAAGCCATTGCTGTGAACATCTTATACATTAGGTGACCTCCCTTGATTTTAAATTATGCTACCGAGTTATATCCTATTTGACACGACTACTCTAACAGGCTACTTCCCATAGTTTTACGTCTTAGTTAGTAGATCAATATTTATTGGAACTGCCACCACCAAAGTGTAGAGCCCATCTCTATATTTAATATCAAGCCAAAACTAAATGCCAGGTTTTGACGTGCAACATTCTTCTCTCTCCCCCCCCCCTCCACTTTCTCTTACGGTCACATGGGGTAACAGAGCTGTAACAGAGGGACTACCATAGTGAAAACCCCCTCCCCCCCCCCACACACAGACCACCACCACCACCACCACCATGTCTTTGGTATAGTATGTTTTATATTTTGTGGGAGATCGAAGTGCAGTAATAGCACTAATATAACTTAAGTCGTTCGGATCCAAACTCGCGCCGTGGGATGGGATATGACTGCACCACTCTGTCCAGGATCACAAATATTGCCTCTCCTAGTCACTTATCCCTCCACTCCCCCCTCCACGCGCACACGCACACACTGTCACTTATTCAAACAATCAAACTCGTCCTCGCGAACCCGGATATAAAAATATGGCTGAAAACAAATCAAACTCTAAAAACACATTTTTTTTTATTTTTACAATGAAACAATTATTGCTGTATTACGTCGGGCAGTCGGACGGTTGAAGTGAAGCTTTACGGTTGTTGGATCCGTCTGTCAGGTAAGACTTCTGACCTGCCGTGTGTGTGTGTGGGGGGGGGTGGGAACAAACTTTCTGGCACGCGGTTGTTGTTTAACCTACGCCCTTGAGTCGCCCCCTTCCCCTCTCCCCTCTCACGTCTCATCCTCTTTTCCTCATCTGACATGCGCTCCCGAAACGTGGTCCCCCCGCTACTGGCTCCACACATCCTCCACCAAAACTATGGCTTAGCCTCCTACAGACACTTCTGTAAATACAACCTGTAAAGACCTTGACCTCCTGAGACATATTCCCCATCATTTCCCCATCATTTCATCATTCCCCCATCATTTCATCATTTCCTCTTCATTTTCCCCCTAATGTGCCATGAATATAAATTTATTTATTTTTACACCAACCTAGTTCTTGTGTAATTATCTCCCCTCTTCCCTCCCCCCTCCCCCTTCCTACAATACAAACAGTTAAGTCAAACACTCATTCAATATTTAACTGACTCCCTTCATTCCCCCACCTTTTTTTTTTTTCAACCGCCCCCTTACTTCCCCCCCTCCCCCACCTTCCACTCTTGCTTTTACTTTATTTCAAATTTCCCTATCACTTCAGACATAGATCGCTGGTCACGTGACTTTTGTTATACTTTTTGTCAGGCGACCTCTCGTTTCATCATAGTATGTGTATGTGTGTGTGTGCGTGTGTGATATTGTTCAAAGTGTGTTCAATGCGATTGGTTTCACCCCACTCGTGAAGATGTGTTTATTCACTATCATATTTCAGTGTTGTTGTTCGTGTTTCTGTACAATACAGGCAACATAATTGTTGCGTGCTTGTTTAAGTGCCACTTCTGCTGGGTATTTAGTATGTTGCCAGCCTATGATTCTTTCACACTGTAGCCACTCGTTCTTTTATAGATATGTCTAAATACCGACACTTTCAAACTCCGTACAGTCGTATTGATAACAGAGGCACTTGGATTCCGTGTATAGGGTAATATTTATTATAACACAATATTTATTATAACACAAGGTACATCACATACAATATAGTCCAGCCTCAATTCCACTAAGTACAATAACATTAATATCTACTGGTAATCTACTTGTGACCACTCTCGGCTCTATCTAGAAATCTACTGTCCTAATCTATCCCACGTCCCGTTTCTTCAAACTTTTTTTCATCAGGCTTAGTGCCCCACCCACTTGTTGGATTGGCTAATTAAAAAAACTCATTAAAAGGTTAGCGCCCTTTGCCACCTTCGGTTGTGTTCGGTGATATATCTTTTTGTCAAGAATGTCAGTCGACTCTCTCCCTACTCTCGGAACAAAGGCAAAGGTATCATATGTCAAGTCCCTAACCCAGGTCGCTAGAAAACGTAATGACTCTACCCCCAAAGATTTAACCCTGAACTCTTGATTTAAACTCTGAAAGATTTACATTATATACTATCCTACATTCTAACCAATATGTGAGAACCATGTTCTCCACAATAATATATATGTGCGTGTGTTGTGTTCACATGAAACTAAATCAATACTTTAACGAGACCTGCACGGGTCGCCGCTCCTGGGAGTTACGTTTAGTGCGGCTTCGAACAAAAGTGTACGACATACTGGATTTTTACCTCAGGTCAAATCGACACAGGATTATAATTTACTTTGAAACACATCAACACCTGGTACAGTAGTATTGTTTTCTTCCAGTGTTTTATCATTATTGTTGCTTTTTTTTTTTTTTGCTAACTTCTAATTTTCATGACTGCGGTACACACCCAACTCGGTTCTACTTTATTTAATTTGTTGTCCAATAACATAACTGGCAATCTACGGGGTGGGGGAGGCGGGTCTTGATGGAAGCACAATTGTTGTCTTTAGTGGGGGATGTGGACAAAAAGCCGCTATCCTTAGTCAATTCTTGATTATCTTGAAATGATTCCATCAAGTTTTGTTTGTTTGTTTAAAACTTTTTATACGTAGTGGCTATTGGTTAAAGTTAACTGTGACATTAAGATAGTCGGTTTAATTTTAATCGCTAATTCTTTGACCTAATGTGTGTATGTGTGTGTGTTTGTACTGTTGTTGTTTCATTTTTCCCCATTGAACGGTTATTCGGAATAAATAACTGACTACTCAAAAAAAAAAAAAACCTCAAGGTTTAAGAAATCGGTGATGGAAAGGGTTTTATTTATTCGGTTAGCTCAGAAAGTTAAAAGATCATATTTACTGAGGATAAAGTGTAAGGGGGGGGGGAATATCCCAACCAGATCAGTATCTTGCGTTGTCTCTACAGTGGTCTGATGTCTCGTGGGAGACAATAGAAATCAGTTCCCTCTCGTTTCCACCCTACTATTGTTTAGATTTTTTATGGATTTTAAACTATGGAAAAATAAGACACCTATTTGATTCGTTACTGTTTCCCCGACCGACACAAGATGTTTGTGTGTGTGTGTGTGTGTGTTTCAGGTAAGGTCTTGATGTAAGAAGATGGAGGGGGAAAGGGGGGTATGTATATTCAGTAAGACATATCCTCAGGGTACAGACACTTGTCGACTGCTAATCCTCCCTACTCCCGAGCCTAAATGACGCAATTCATCCTTCTCTTCAATGGCTCTCAAGTTTTGAACATTTCACTGGCCTTACTTGGTGGCAACTTGAACATTTCGTTGACATTCTCTATGAACTTCTTGACACACATTACAATTGACAATGTATATGATAGAAACCTGGTCTTATAAAGAGAGAAAGTCTGCTGATTTTTGGGGGATACCCTACAGTAAGACTTCAGGGACGGGTGGTCGATTGGTGTAGAGCGCTTAATTGTCGACCGGAGGTTCCAGGGTTCGAATCTCAGTGAGACCTTTGGGACTTTTTCAGTCCCCTAGTCCGTCCAGCTTTTAAATGGGTACCTGACTTTATGTTGGGGGAGTAAAGGCGGCTGGGCGTGCTGCTGATCACGCAATCCCTTCATACGCCGAGGTTACTGAAACAGATGAATTCTACACTTCGTCTACCCCGACGAGCCCTTAGGGGGCTTAAGGGAGCTTTACTTTATAGTAAGACTTGGAGATACTTGGGAGTAATAGGCTTCGGATATTTGGGGGGGGAGGGGGGTCTAGACAAAGACTTAGAGATGCAATAGTGCGAGTAATAGACAAGAGTTCTTATCGGGAGCACCCTATGCCTATAGTATATTTTGTTCATACCTGTCTACACTTGGACATGGCCCTTTGGTATTGGGGCTCTAGACGGTTGTCTACATTGCCTATATACATATATATTTATATATATATATATATCAGAAGGGCCCGGCGGGATTTACAATTTTAGGGGCCCTGGGCCAACAAAAATTTGAGGTCCCATTTTGAAAAATAAAATATATTGCTAAGTTGTTTTGTTTTTTTTTGTTTTTTTTAATTTTTGTATACTATTCCACATTTTGGGGCCCCCTTATTTCGCGGGGCCTAGTCGGCCTATCTGTAAATCCGGCCCAGTGTATATTTATTACTGTGATAATATTCACAACCTTATTTACAAGTTTAATACGCATGTCTGCAGGGCCGGTTCTTTGCCGATTTGACCGATTGCTCCAAACAGGGGCCCCGCGCCTGGCAGGGGCCCCGCAGTATACATTTAGCATATCATGGCTCTTGTCACATTAGCATATCATGGCTCTTGTCACAGGCATTTATCGGTAATGCCGTCCTGTCTGTCTGTGTTTACATTTTGTTTTCTCACTGTGTTAGTAATGTATTTGTGCATTTTAAAGATAATTTATATAAACAAAGTACTCTTTTTTTGTAATCACCATCTCTAGTGTTCAAACACTCTGTTTCATTACCCTGTGTTGTTTCATTACCCTGTGTTGTTTCATTACCCTGTGTTGTTTCATGACCCTGTGTTGTTTCATGACCCTGTGTTGTTTCATTACCCTGTGTTGTTTCATGACCCTGTGTTGTTTCATTACCCTGTGTTGTTTCATGACCCTGTGTTGTTTCATGACCCTGTGTTGTTTCATTACCCTGTGTTGTTTCATGACCCTGTGTTGTTTCATTACCCTGTGTTGTTTCATTACCCTGTGTTGTTTCATGATCCTGTGTTGTTTCATGACCCTGTGTTGCTCTAATTATAGATACAAACAATTGCAATAACAAAAAAATGCTTCATTATATCGCTTTTAAAAAATGATCACAAATAACCCCCCACACTTTCTGCTGTGTTAACACAATTCTTCCATTAGGTTTCAAAAACGAATTCAACTTAAATAATTATTTTATTTTAGCTCTTTGCAAAACAGAGAATGTTGTTTGACCTTGACATTGCCAACAATTGTGTTCATTCCTGACGTAACCAATCTCTACGTTCTCAGCAAATTTCTCTTCTTTTTTTTTTTGTTTTGTTTACTAACGGGAGATAAATCTCATGGACTCATTTGTATCCTAGCTACCGTAAACACTTTTAAATTATGTCTCAAAACAAAGATATCTGGCCGTATTTACTTGAAAGAAAAAAAAAACAATGGATGATAAAATAGACCCAAGTAACTCCACCTTGCTGTACCAGTTTAGTGTACACAGTTCCATCGTGTAACAAATTGTGTGTTACAAAAGAATTGGTGAGGGTGGTCAGATCAGGACCGACGCAAATGTGTGGGTGGGGCAGTGCACCAGCGAGCTTATATCGAGCCCGGGGCACAATACCTTTTTAATACCTTTTTAGCGCCCCCCCCCCATTCGAAAACTATATAATATTATATGTAAAATATACCATTTGGCGCCCTTTTGTGAGCAGCGCCCGGGGGGGCATGATGCCCCCTTGCCCACCCTCGCGAAGCCTCTGGGGTGGGGTGCAATACGATGTCATACCCATGTCAGTAATAAATTACCTAGCAATGGATGAGTGTATGCTGTGTTATTCTTTGGTCATTGGGGTATTAATGTTAAAGTGCCTTGAGAGGCCGTCTTAGCGCTAGATGTAATGGACAATAATGCTTGAAGTGGGGGCGGGGCTTTTTGAAGTTGCGGGCCTTTCATTTAGAAAGGTTTCTACTTGTATGTTTTCGAAGAAGCACCAGTAGAGGGTGAGATTGAAAGGGGGGGGGCAAGATAAGCTGGCGTCAGACCTGATAACGTACATGATAGTTTTGGAACCAGTTCTGCTCGTCGTGTTCCGACACATCGTGTTCAGGGAAGCGGGTGGTGGACAAGGAGCTTGAGCAAAATATGTCGCCCAGAAAAAAAAACAACTTATAACGGGCGAATGGCGATTATGTGGTGATTGTATTCAGAGCCTACCACATGTGTATAAACACCTGACTACCACATGTGTATAAACACCTGACCACCACATGTGTATAAACACCTGACCACCACAGGTGTATAAACACCTGACCACCACATGTGTATAAATACCTGACCACCACATGTGTATAAACACCTGACTACCACATGTGTATAAACACCTGACTACCACATGTGTATAAACACCTGACTACCACATGTGTATAAACACCTGACTACCACATGTGTATAAACACCTGACTACCACATGTGTACAAACACCTGACTACCACATGTGTATAAACACCTGACTACCACATGTGTATGTGTATAAACACTTGACAATTATCAAACCATCTAATTCTTCAATACAAAACAATTTTTTTACTTACCGATGACCAAAAATTGTCACCGTTTAGGTTGGTGATGGTTGGGGACACGGTATGGTCGTGCGGTAAAACGCTCGACTGTAGACCTGAATGTACCCGGTTCGATCTCCGGTGAGGACCATTTATATTTCAGGTCATGGCTTAAGTCCCCGCTATGTCTTCCGTGGTGCCTCCATGGCCATTGCACTCCCGGCTGTGCTGGGGATGAAAGAAGGGCACCATAAAAACCGTACCTTATAGTGGGTTATATGATCTAAGAGATTTCATCTCATCCTTACAGGGACTTCTCACACACCGATTACCGAAACAAGCCGGTTTTATAGATCGGTCTACGTTTGTGTACCTAGATGAAGTCTTAGCTCACCGCCGTGTGGCGGAATCGTTTCGTGGCTGCTCCTTGTGAGGGTCGAATCTCGAATTCTATGGTCAATTTTTTTTTTTAACATTGGCTGCTGTGAAGAGTTTGGCCACCATGAGCATCACAAGTGACGTAATTCTTTATTAGTGAAGTTCACGCATGATTACAAAAATAAATTGTATCTAGCTTCCTCATTGCAGTCAGTTCACTGCTCTTTGCATATTTCGTTGCTCATCAATTTCCCTGCTGACTCCATAATTCGCTGCTCACTCACATATTCACTGCTCTTTACACCATTCGGTTTGCCCGGAGTAGTCATGTGACGTGCACTATGGCCCAGTTCTTTTTGTTGTATTCTGTTGACTTATATTTATTTGCATGTAATGTAACGTTAACGGGTTATCTCTTGGTATGCTGATGGTGTAATTGTACCACTTTCGTGGCTGTTAACACACGTACTCGACAATCTGAAAGTGTTCATTGACACCAACGGCACTGCTTTCAATTTGTTGGGGGGGGGGGGCGCAGAAGAGATTTATAGCTCCCTTTCTGCCTTCTAAACAAAAATTGTTTCATTAACTTTTGCCGGGCATGAACGAAAGCAAACGCACAAATACACACACATATAAAAAATACACAAACATACAAACATACACACCAAACATTGTCCAATATGTTACATTTTGTAACAATTTGCGCTAAAACTTTAAGAAGTTTTACATCTTGGTTTCTCTCACTCTCTCCCCCACTATCTCCATTTCCAACAGTGTGCAATATTTTTACCTGTTCGGTTCAGGCACTCAAGGTTATCACCCAGTGGTAGTAGTAGGGGGATGGGATGGGATGGGGGGGGGCACCAACCAGTGGTATAAGATTCTGAAACGTCAACAATAGACAGATAATACAACCAATATCTGGCCCCCTTGCTCCCTTGCGCTACTAACGGGGCTAGTGGGACCACGACCTGAGAGGTGAACGAGAGATCTAGTGCCTCCAGGGATGTGTTATTACCGTGCTAGGGGAATTGTTTCATGTACAGTTACAAGTGTTCTAGTTTCACAGCCAGTGAAACAAATCTAGAGCTTTGATTGTTTATTTTTGTTGTAATTGTTGTGTTTTCCCGAGTGGATGAAATAAAAGGTGGTTCGTTCATCGTGTGCTGATGGACTAATAGACTTTTGATACATCTCCAATTGTGTTGCTAAATATTGTTTCGTTCATCGTGTGTTAATGGACTAATAGACTTTTGATGCTTCTATTGTGTATCTATATATTGTTTCTTTCATCGTGTGCTAATGGACTAAGATACCTTTGATTCAGCTCCAGTTGTTTATCGTAATATTGCTTCAGAAAGGTAATGTGAACTTTGATATCAGAAATCGATCAAGTACATTGTTTTCATTGTATATTATTGTTATTTTTTTCTCGCTGGTCAGTAAACTGTCCACACAGAGCTAACCAATGGACGGCAAACTTTCGGACCACAGGGACTTCTAAATTCGATAGGTATCAACCAGCGGGCCACTGCCACTAAATGTACAAGTTTAATCCCAGCGTACCGCTAAATTCAATAATAGTTTTCGATTGTTTGATTTTCATCTGTGGACCAGCTAAAATTTCTACACGGTCCATTAACTGGTAAGCGGACAACCGGTTTGCCGACCTCTGGTCTAAACTGCCTTCCCCCGCCCTCTATCAAACCATTGTGCCCAGGTCCATACTGCTACCACGCAGTAAAGTCATGTAAGGTTAATCATCAATGTCGACAAGGGCCCCCCCCTTTATACTCGTGGGCAAGTGTCCAACTGTCCATGCACTAAGTCGTCCCTGGCACACCCCTGCCTCCACCACCCCCGCCCCCACATGAACTAATAACATCTAAAACACGTCCACCATTTACAAACAAAAAAAAATCATTTTTTCATTTTTGTAAATCAATCAATTAAAGTATAATTGTGTGGGTCAACTTGTTCGATTTGTCTCCGAGACAGGGGGGGGGAGGGTTGGTGGGGGGAGAGATTACTACAGGTGACAATAACCAGGTTTCGTTCTCAACATCAACATCAGCAACACACTTACATACCGGGGGGAGGGGGAATAGATCTCCCCCCTCCCTCGCAACAAGCCAGTGGCCCCAATACAAGTTAATGTGAAGTACAGTTCCCTGAAGCCCATAAGGGCTCATCGGGGCAGATGAAGTGTAGAATTCATCTGTTTTAATAGCCACGCGGCATACCGAGGGAGAGTGTGGCTAGAAAAAAACTCCCCCCCAGCCGCCATTTACTTCCCCCAACTTCAAGTCAGGTGACCCATGTAGATCTGGGTGGACTTGAGGGGCATCACACCAGGGGACCTGAAACAAAATCCCACCGTTCTCAATACAGGTTAAATATATTGACAATGGCGTCAATACTGTGAAGTATGGAGTAGCATGAGAACCCGGAGGGTAAGGGGCTGACGTTTTTTCAGCTTCCATCATGTGTCACGATCTGGCTGACCAACGGTCACTACAGCAGACGACTGACACTAGGTGCCGCCAAGTTTTGAAGTCCATTATTTTTTTTTTATAACATACGGGTGCTCTCGTTTTTTGTTGTTGTTGTTGTTGTTTAAATTCGGCTAAATTCATAAAGTATTGCTTTTCTTCACATCATGATATATACTGTCTACAGTATTTGTCCAATCTGTATGGCACTGATATTATAATGACTTGAATCAAGTCAGTTCAGACAATTCACTTCCTGGTTTACATACTCAAACCATGTTGTTATTGTTAATATTTTATCACTACAAAACAATCCACTTCTATTTCTTATTGCGAAGGGCGATGTTTGTGGGTTTATTCCGATAGAGGGCGTCATGGCATGCGCCCCATCTCCCGACTTCCAGTTACAGGTGACTATCATTTCAACAAACTTCATGTCCACAGTAACCTACATCTGGACATGGATGTGACCCATAATAACAACTACATCTGTAGTAATATAATCTGTTTTAACCCTTTCCACACCTCTACTATAGTCGTGCCTTCTGTGGTCATGGAGGCACCACGGAGGGGGGGGGATACAGGTAAACGGGCGTCACATGCGGGGGGGGGAGCAAATCTATGAACCTCACCCCCAGTATTGATCTCTTTCACCTTCAGTGTCAACCCCCTTCCCCTCCTCTTCCTCCCCCCCCCCCATATGTTACGATGGTCTGTTTCGTGTAATAATGATAAATTATTCTCCATTATCTTTTATTATTCCCAGCTGCGTATTGCTGGTGTTGTATTTTATTTTTCACTTTGATATGTACACCAGTATTGAAAGTGTAATTAGGTCAATGAAGTCCGCCACAGGTAGTTCACTGAGGTGATTTTCACCTGTGTAATTAAAGAAGTCGCCGAGGTCAACCCCAGCCAGTTACTTAGTGGTGTATTTTTTCAAATATAAACACCAGACTGACTGATGAAACGATCTAGTCTCACCCCCCCCCCCCAAGTAACAATCATTGTATTCTATAATAACTGGTATCTTTATTTTGAAAAAAAAAATAATTGACAGCCCCAGTTTGGCCATCAAACACACAAGACTGTAGATTGCATCAGTTTTATAGGTTAGTGATGTCAAAGTTTAAAAATTATCACAACAGTAAATAATACAAATGTAGTTGTATTTCAATGTCATTGTAACACTTGAACAAAACATGGAATGAAGGGGGGGGGGAGAGAAATTTGTCATGTTATTTTTTTTTATTTTAATATCGATTTGTTTACCAGGATTGTCGATCTTCTGTATATGATGGGAGGGGGCGGGGAAAAGGTAAACGAGTATATGTGGGAGGGGGGGTTGTAATAGACAAAATTAATGTTCAAGGACTCTCGAACCCAGACATAAAAAAAAGAATATTTCAAACGTAAAAGTAAATATTGTCTGAAGAAGTCAAACCATCAAGCCATTATAACTGTTTACATTAACTGCCACATACACACTCTCACTCTCTCTCTCTCTCTCTCTCTCTCTCTCTCTCTCTCTCTCTTTCCGTCTCTTTCTCTCTCTCTCACACACACACACCTGACATACACACCCCCCACACACACAAACACAGCTGATCTGTATCTGGCTGTAACTAGGCATGAGCTCGCTCCTGCTGTAGACAGATTACAATCTGTGATTGTGTAAGTCAAGTTTTTGTTCCCGGGGATCGGCTAGCTCAGTAGTTGGCCCCTCAGGGATGATTCGAATAAATGATTTTATAATAAAATAAGAGTTCATGTCCGGTGCGATCAGAAGCGATAATCTGAGCATGAACTATGGGGGCGATGTACAGGGGCGGCAGTGAGGATATACCTACGGTGTGGAGGTGGGTGGGGTACAGAGGTGACACTCAGAATATACATAAGGTGATGGGGGAGGGGGGTTACTTCAGAATTCAATTTTGTACCCACACAGCCGTGGTGTACAGTGTTTATTGATCATCTAATATTTGACATTCGATCTGTTGATGCACCTGCAGACTAAAATGTTCATGAAGATATGCTAACCCCCCTCCTCCCAACACACACAACCTTGTTTTACCCTAATGTTTGAATTGCATCCAATGATTTTACTAAAACACACACAGGCACACACACACACACACACACACTCACGTTCCCGTGTAACTGAGATTATTTTGTCTGCGGGTCGAACATTGCTGATTGTCTACTTGATATTTGTGGGATAGTTGCTGTGAGCCCTATTGTATGTGCTAACTTGTCGAAAATGTCTTCAAAAATATAACAATTATAAATAAGGGTCAGTGCCGCTTGGTTCATTAACTCCAGCCAGGTGCTAGATATGGGAAAGATTTGAACCCTTGATGTCGGATAATACAATTGCACCTTTTAGTTATCAGAATTTGTGAGAGGGTCCCTCGTGTCACACTCTGACCTCCTGTCTCTCAACCCCCTCCCCCCTTAAGGCCTAGTATAATGCAGGAGTCATTATTAGGCTTCCCATACGTCCCGGTTTGGCCGGGACAGTCCCGGATATACTGGATTGTCCCGGTGTCCCGCCCGGTTGTTGAAATTGTCCCGGTTTAGATTCAGAGCACAGTTTCTTGGAAATAATTGAGCAAAATTATTAGATCAGAGAATGATTAATCTGCTCTTGTGTGATCAGTAACATTTTGGTAAGTAACACAGTAATACAAATTTACAGAAGTGAAAAATACGAGTGGTACAACAAGTAGAAAACTGTTTTGTTTTGTAAAAATATCATGTTTGTGTACCATTATGAATAAAATAACAAAGATTAACTATTCTATATTTTAAGTGTTTTTTACATTACTGTTTTCATACCCCCCCCCCGAAACCGACATCCCTAAACCTAAAGTAAAAAAGACAGAACTGTCCCGGTTGGTCCGTGAAAAAATATGACAACCCTAGTCATTATGAACGCAGTGCCGAACCTAGGAATTTCGGGGCCCGGGAGAATCGGCCTCTTTGGGAGCCCCAACATTATGACATTCGACACCATATACATGAGATAATATACTTAATATATTTTTTTTAATTTGCCCCCCCTCCTTTTCAAGCTGGGACCCGGGGAGACTTTCGAATTTGGACCCCCCCCTCCTCTCCCCACCCTAGGTACGCCTTTGTGTGAACGACATTGAATACATTGACGACCCTGCTTTTGTAGTTAGTCACACAACAGCAGGAGGGCGGCGACAGGGGTAAATATCAGATCAAGACGCCTGAGTGAAGGGGTGGGGGAGTCACCTCGTTATTGGGGTTATAGGGGTGGAGCTAAATGGCAACGCTTCCAGACGTTTTAAAAAGAAAACATCATTCAAAACAAAACAAAAAATAAATTATTTCCGAGTTAATCAAAGCAAGTGACCTGGATAATGAAGTATTATATTCACAGTCAACATGAGCTGGTTCAATTGATTCAAATACAATAATGTTGGCCTCAAAGACATTAGTACTAGATCGATGATATACCTAATAATGGTATTTGTTTTGTTGTTGTTAGGTTTTGTTTTTCTTTGTTTTTGCTTT
Source organism: Bulinus truncatus (assembly GCA_021962125.1). Classification (NCBI taxonomy): domain Eukaryota; kingdom Metazoa; phylum Mollusca; class Gastropoda; family Planorbidae; genus Bulinus; species Bulinus truncatus. The sequence goes on along the minus strand of JAGDYQ010000048.1, from coordinate 915,967 downwards.
TTTTTTCAAAAAAAGAGGAAGTGACGTACGCTACTCAACTCTGCTATGATCGCACCTGTCATTATTATCGCGCATTATCAACATGTGTACAATTTTGATTATCTTAAAAGATGAAAGAAAATTGATTTTTTAAAATACATTTAAACTTTGGGTGTTTTTTTTTCTTCTTAAAAGTTGAACTTGGTTTTTACATGAAACTTTTATTTTTTTTTTTTCAAATCAGCAGACGATAAGTTGCTATAAACATTCAGATCAAATTAAATCTAATAGTTTTTGTTGGATTTTTTTGTACATAGTTTTAGTGTGAAGTACAGTCTTAGTTTTAAATTGCATATATGTCGATGAAACAATGTTATAGTAAATAAAGTTTTGTCTTAAATTGCTAAAACTGCTTGCGGATTTATTTTGTATGCCAGTGAACTTTTATCTCCTGTAATCAATATGGCACACCGCCGAAACACACCTACTTCACAAACCGTTGAAAAAAAAATATCACCAAACACCATGCAGTAACAACAAAATATAACATTAAAAAAACCGTTGAGCTCATGTTACAGCCATGTTACATCCATGTTACAGCCATGTTACATCCGTGTTACAGCCATGTTACAGCCATATTACATCCATGTTACAGCCGTGTTACATCCATGTTACATCCATGTTACAACCATGTTACATCCATGTTACAGCCGTGTTACAGCCGTGTTACAGCCATGTTACATAACGAAAAGAAAAAGTGCATCTATTTCAGCTTGACTTAAGTCTGCTGGTCAACTATTTCATTCCAATTTAAAATTAAAATTAAACTCGAGTGAAAATGGTGTCTAGCCTTAGAAGACGAATTAGAACCCGACGTAAATAAATGAGAATATCCCCCCCGCTACTAATTTGAGATCCATTGACGTCTCAATATAATGATTGACGTGTTCTTAAGTCTCACTTCAGAATGTTGATATATATGTCAGGCCTGTTGTCGTCTTTATGTGAACTTTTTATGATGAAGGATATACCGTGGGCGTGTCCAAGAGTGGGTGCACCTGTTACATTTTTGACTGACGTTGTAATGTCATCGCAGGGCCATCGCAAAGGGGTGGGGCACATCCAGAACATTTTTGTATGGTTACCCAAAGCCCTAGGGGTGCCCCGACGGTTTAAAGTAAAAAAAAATATTTATTAAAAGTGCTGACTTTAACAAGACGTCATGTGTCAAGCCTGTGTCACAATATGATCACCTGTCCAGCATAGAAAGGGGACCCGTACACTGCTATTAGATGACTCTTTTTAATTGTGGGGTCAAAAGGGCCCCCAGGGGTCAGGGATTCAAGATTATTTTTTTTTGCCACTGGTCCTGGTTACATATCTGCTTTAGATGTTGATTCGTACGACTCTCTATCAAAACGGCCACGTAATATACTGGATGTCAGCTTTCTGAGAGGCACAATGAGGGAGGAGGTTGATTAAGACAATATCTTTTTGCTGAATGATGTCAGGGAAAAAAGATGACATTTGACATATCCCTAACATCTGAACACGAGTCCGGATACCATGGCCAGGGGGGGGGGATTTTAAACCAAACAAGTATCCGGGCTAACTAACGGAGGAGGATAGTGCTAGGGCATTCAATGGGGGAAAACTGCGGCCCGCCGTGCTGTTTATTCCGGCCGCGCGGCCCGCCCCACTAGTTTCAAAGTTAAGCACGGCACAAGCCCATGTCAACACCCCACCACCACCACCCATCTGCTCTTTGGTCCAGTCGCCTGTCCAATTTCAGAAGACAATGTGGCCCCGAAACTCCCAAAAGAAACAAGTTTGTCCTGTCACTTTTAATACGCGTATTGACTTCCACCTTCCATAATGTCACCCCCCCCCACACACACACACAACACGGTTCACACACAACACCCCTGCAGCTACAGCTGTACCGGTGCAATATACACATTGGTACTTGCATAATACAATTCTATCAACTTAACAATCTCCTCCGAGTCCTGTTTGCCAAGTCATTTCAACCAAAGTCTAACAATATAAAAAAAGTGAACTTCATTTCTTTTTTTTTTTTATTCATTTATAAGATTTCCCCCCTCGGCAAACATGACCCCTGGGGGGGGGGGGGAGAAGGAAGGAGGGGGGGTGAGTGGAAAGAAAGTAGCGTTCTCTTTAAGCTTTAATCCAAGAAATGTGCCGTTTGAGAATGGGGGTGGATTTATGGTAAACGGATTACAATAGGATTAAGGCCAACGTTGAAACGTTGTAAAATCCTTGTTTTAATGTGGCAAGAGTTCTAGATACACAATAGCTATGGTGGGATGATATGTTCCCAATGTTGCTGTTTCTGTTTTCAGAAGCCTGTACAGACATTTATTTCTTGTTTTTATTTTTTTTTCTGTTCGCGCTGATAATATAACATTTACTTGTAGTATAACATGTACTTGTAGTATAACATGTACTTGTAGTATAACATGTACTTATAGTATAACATTTACCTGTAGTATAACATTTACCTGTAGTATAACATTTACTTGTAGTATAACCAGTCCCATAGCGTGAAAATTCTACAGGAGGGGCCAGGCATTCTACAGCAGGGGCCAGGCAATAGCAGGGGGGGGCAGGTAATACATTTTACGAAGTAGAACAAATAAGCAGGGGGGCCAGGTAATACATTTTACGAAGTAGAACAAATAAGAAGGGGGGGGGCAGACAAAACGCAGAGGGGGCCTTATTCCATGTACTTGTATGTATGTATTTATGTGTTTTCCTCTGTGGTACGTAGCTCTATGATTCTTGATTCACTTTTACCAGGTGGAGCGTGACAAATGACACCTGTGAGAATGACATCTGCCACCGCCAGATACTGGGACACTAATGTCAATCTGCTCAGCTGCGCCATCTGCGATCATAGATACAAAGACCCCAAAGTGAGTACATTGTCACATTAAGATATTTAAATTCACAGAATAACTCCTTTCATTCAGTGTTTTGTTTTTTTTCCATTAAAGTCAACAGCACCCACCCACCCCCCCCCGACCAGTAAGTAATGTGACTAAAAGTGACCAGAGCCTTTCTTACGTTTGAGAGGGGAGGCAAGGGGAGGGGGGGCTGAGGCAAAATATTAATTTGGGAGCCCAGGCATCAAGGCCCTATATGTGTGTGTGTGTGTTTGCTTTGTCTATATATATCGGTAAATTATTATTTTACATTGCTTTAGGTTGTTGAATAGAATGCATTGAAAACTTCAAGATGTTTTTTAAGATATCTTTTCGACTCCCCCATGTACTTGGGTTTGTTGTGTTAATATAGCTAACAGATATTTAGGTCAATATGTTAACAGAGTGTTCAACAATCAGCTAATTCGTCCCTGCTTTCATATTAAACTGTCACTTGCATTTACTACTTTTTAGATTTTTTTTTCACAGTTTATAAATTCGATTTTAGTGCCTTTGTTGGTTCAACTACCACTTCCCTCATTTTATTACGTTGGTTTGTTTGTTTTATTAGAGTTGTGGCCCCTTTTTTGAAATGTTTATATCCAGCAGGTGGCTTGACTCGTTACTGATAAATTATTTTTAAACAAGAGCGTAAAAATTTAAAACTAGCCAATAGGATAATTCTTTCTAATTTGATTACTTAACCACTTTTTAAAAAAATGTATTTGATTCATATTTGCAGGGCTCACATTGTATTGTGTACGATTCCGTTTAAGATGAATCATTAACATGACGAGCTTCAGTGCCTCCGGGGATGGGCTAAAAAAAATGCCGCCCTATTCCCGTGCCGCCTCCCTTTGCAGATGGCCAAGTACGCCCGGGGCGGTCCACCGACTCCTTCACCCCCCCCCACCCCCAAGTTACGGCAGTGGGATCAATCATACATTGTTCGGTCTGTGTTGGTACCATCATACCATGGCTGGTATTGATTGTAAAACGAGTAGGTGGGTCGGGGCGACTTCCCCTATCTTAAACTTTCTGCCCCCCCCCCCCCCACCACGTTTCATATCCATGTTTTAATCAAGAAAACATACTAGGTGTGTTATCGAGTAAAGTAGTGAGTGTGAAATGTAACACGTGCTCATCATCCATGTGACACGTGTTTTGCTGCATGCTGTGTGACTTTACTCGCTTAACTGTTGGGCATTCGGTGGGGGGGGGGGGGAAGAATCACATAAATGGAAGATTGGGGCATGCTTAATGGTAGGAGGGGATGGATGGGGGGGGGGTTGAAGGAGGGAATTACCCCCACCCCACCCGCCTACCATTTAGTAAAAGTGACCTTACTCACATGAAATTGTTTTCTCTGCTGACCTCAAACCCCCTTCCCTCCCAACCAGGTTCTTCCCTGCCTGCATTCATTCTGCGAACAATGCCTGAGTGATGTCATCCCGTCCGAGTCTCTGTCCGTCACGTGTCCAGTTTGCCGTCAGCAGTCCATCCTGCCCCTGGACGGGGTGGCAGCGTTACAGACCAACAACTTCATATTAAATCTTCTCAAAGTCATCACAAGTCCAGACCTGTGTACCAGTTGTGGTAAGTGTTCAGTTACCTCGTACTTTTTTACTTTTAAGTCATCTTGTTCGGTTTTCTGTCAATTAAAAGTTTATTGAGTTTCATTTTTTTGTTTGTTTAACAAGTCATAATTTATATCTATTTCTTTGTGAAATATTTCTGTCTTCTAATCAGAATGTCTGTCCCTGTGTCTGTCTATCTGGTTCCTCGTCTGTCATTTGCATGTCTCTTTGTCTGTCGATATGTATGCATGGGCGTCGCTAGGAATTTTTCCAGGGGGGGAGGGCAAAAATTTTCCAGAAGGGGGGGGGGCAAATAACAACTTTATGACATTTTTTTCAAAATGTAGGGGGGGCAAATGCCTCCCCCCCCTTGCCCCCCCCCCCCATGAATACGCCCTTGTATGGTTGTCTCTCCATCTATACACTTGTCTCCTATCATCACCCATTCCATCCTTCTTTCGTTCTTCCTCTCTTCTCCGCCCATGGCAATAAGGAGTTACATAAGTTAGCCACCAAAACAATTTCTTATCTCCCACACTCCACATGAGCGGCCATTATGAACTTCAAGTCCCGTGTATGGTCCAATGCCGTGACACAAGTGTAATTTTCTGGCTTGTATTTACATACTTGACCGGCTGGTCTCAGATCTTCAGAAAAAAAAACAGAAGATATCATTATCAGTATTCTGGCTACCTTAGGACGCCACTAAAGTAATCAGTGGTAAAGCAAAGATTAGTCGGTACTGGGGAAGATTGTATTTTTTTTTTCTTAAGACACAGCTACCTCATTTTGAATGGACAGTTGTTTGTGTTGTATTCTTCAATCTTCATTACACGATTTAGGAGCACGCTGTGTTGTAGGAGTGTGTTAGCGTTTGTTATGAATTGTTACGGGTCCTTTCTATATACTTCATAAATGTTGCGGGCTCTTTGGTTTTATGCTCAATAAACGTCTCAGGCCCTTTGGTTTATGTTATGAGTTGTGCGTTTTTAATTCAAACGTCGAGATGTCAATTTAGCTTAATGTCTGTTCAGTGTTTCACTCTTATTTGCATCACTCCTTTGTCACAACTCAAAAACCACTTCAAACTTCGATGCGTTGTTAGTACAACGATTTATTTACATAAATGTACATCAGAATACAACAAGTCCATAAACGAATACACATTTAAATCCACAGTAATTTGCTCTGCCTCAACTCTGACTAACTAAAAGATCGCTTTCTTGCTTATTCTCTGTCGCTCCGTAACTATCTCTAAACGTCTCTTCACCTAAGCACTTCCTTTCACTCCGAACTTCCCCCTCAACTAATGTCCGAATCCAGCCCCTATTTATAACTTCCTAACGTCCGTGCCCACTCACCCTAAGTACGTCACAGTCTCTTCACCACATCTAATCTTTTCTAGGAGCGTCACCTGGTCGTCATTGTTAACCTACTAGAGCTGTCCTCGTCAGCTCTCCCGGTCTTCGCACCTTTGCTGTCTACTATTCTTATTGTTTCCCAACCTTGTCACCTTGTCACTATTATTCGTGTTAATCCTAATTCTTAGATATCTATTATATTAAAACGTCGAAGGGGATTGTCTCAGTATCTACATCTATTTTAGCTCGTCACATGAATGTATGTGTTTATTATTAATTTGCCATGTAATATTTTCGCTTATCGTTTTTGTATTTTTAGAAGTCGTGTGTCTTGTTGCCAATAAGAATAGCGAGACCCGGTTATAAAAAAACAAGCCCTACAATGTTTTAGTGCTAGAGTGGGGGAGGGGGGGGCTTTTAAGAGCTACACCAAACTGGAAAAAAAAGTCAAATCGGAATAATTCCAACCATGATTATATATTACGTCTCTTTGGATGCTGTCGTTGTTTTTGTATTTATTTATCTAAATTTTTTTTTTGAATTTCATATGTTAATAATAAACTTGTTATTTATAATACTAATTTGTGGTGCGATTTTAATTTATATGTAGTTAATCTTAATAGGCCAGACTGTATTTTAGGCGACCATTTAGAGGCCCACAAATAGGGGCCCCTTTTACTATTTTCATATTTAAATATGGTGTTATGAGGGCCCCCAACAGGTTCCATTGTCTAGGCCCTTCAAGTAGTTCTGGAAGTCTCTGACTAGGGCCCCAGAGACCCCCCCAGAAAGGATCTGACTGTCAACATTTAATTCTCAGATAATGGGATAAATCTCATCTTTTTTTCTTCTGTGGGTAGGGCACATGGATCATCGGCCCCTACTGTCCTAAAGTGTGTAGAGGCTAGGAGTTTTTGTATGATAACTGCAGAAGCCAGATACACCTGTGCATGTGGGATAAACACCAACAAATAAATAATGTGAGGGAGCTGCCACCACCTGTCTCCATGGGAGATGTCGATAACAAGATGGATGGGAAGTTCAGCTAGACAGAGGCTGGGAGGTCATGGTCAGCACCATCTAGTCTCCGTTAGCGAAGGGGCCTGGCCTGTAAACTGACCTCGGCTCACCGAACGGCGGGGGGGCTAAAGAGGCCCGGTCATGCAGGGGTCATCGTGTGCCCCAACCACTCCGGCAGCCCATTGAAGTATTACTGCTCGCTGTGCGACACAGCTGTGTGTGAATCATGTACTCAGGTAAAAACTAACACTCGGTTGAATACTTTCTGGTTCAGTGATTAACATTGGACGATGATTGGTTGATTAGATAATAACTATCTACAACAGTCTTTTTTTTAGATGATACTTGAAGAAGGCAAAAGGGAATCCCGAAGTCTCCACCCCCACCCCTCTACAAATGTTAACCACTCGAATGAAATGCATACAGTATATCGATATTCATATTTGCATGACTCATCGACTCTTACTGATGTTACTCTTGATTCCCCTCCCCGTTATCCGTTATGGAATAACCATTAAACTCTATAAAGATTTTCCATAATTGTATCAAGCTTTAATGTTAGTTTTAATAGATTCAAAATCAAATGATCGTTTTTGTTTTTGGTGTAATTTAAAGTTTGATAATTTTTCTCTCAAAATCTATTTAGTTTTTCTTATTTATATACCTGTAAATATTTTGGATAGTAAAACCGAAAGACTATTTCCTATTTTTAATTGTAAGAGATTAACTTTATAAAATATAATTCTTATTAGTTAAAAAACGGCAAGTTAAATGTATGCCGACCTTATTCAGCTAATGGTGAGGCTCTTTGCAAACCACCTTCATACTAGACTTGATAATACTAAAAATAGTGATCTTAATTAAGCTTCCTTTCAAGCCAATTCTTTTCTGCGTCAATAATTGAAACGTGTTGTGAGCACTCTGATTTCGTATGTGATTTTGTATGTGTTTATTTAGTGAGATTTATTAATTGGTGAAGATGTTTTTTATTGAGCAATGGAACCACCTCCAAAAAAAAAGAGAAGGTCTGCAGAAGAAAGAATCAGAAAAAGAAAGTTTCACGGTAATAGATATCGCAAAAGGCTCCGATGACGTGCATAAGACTGTGACGATATAATTTTTTTTTACCTCTGATGGGCAACAGAATGAACTCTTATGATTTGAAGTTATTTTCTTTTCAGAGATTTTCTTCTAATTATACATTAAAGTGAGAGGTCAGTTTGTGTAGCGCGCTAGTAGTGTAGGTTCAGATTTTATTTTTGTCAGGGTTAGGGATAGGGGTTAGGAGATAGGGTTAGGGTGTGGAGCAACATCTATTGATGGTCATTTTTTAATAAATCATAAATTTTTTTTCCAGATTTTTCAGGATTATGGTTAGGGGATAGGATTTAAAGTTAGGGATAGGATAGGGATAGGGGTTAGGGTATGGGCAATATCTATTTATGGTCCCCGAAAAAAAAATATCTCCGATTTTAATACAGTAATACGTAACTGAAATCGAAGTACAC
>JAGDYQ010000048.1:896609-907077 GCA_021962125.1 Bulinus truncatus | reverse complement strand
TGAGTCATAGGTCTATAGTCCTGTGACTAGAGCCATAGGTCTTGAGTCATAGGTCTATAGTCATAGATCTTAAGTCATATGTCTATAGTCATGTGACTAGAGCCATAGGTCTTGAGTCATAGGTCTATAGTCATAGGTCTTGAGTCATAGGTCTATAGTCCTGTGACTAGAGCCATAGGTCTTGAGTCATAGATCTATAGTCATAGGTCTTGAGTCATAGGTCTATAGTCCTGTGACTAGAGCCATAGGTCTTAAGTCATACGTCTATAGTCATGTGACTAGAGCCATAGGTCTTGAGTCATAGGTCTATAGTCATAGGTCTTGAGTCATAGGTCTATAGTCATAGGTCTTGATCGAAATGTCTTCAAGGTGCTGAAAGATGACAAAATATCCATTGAAATAAAACGTTCCAAGTGAAACAGTACTAAAGTTCCATCTGGGATGCGTCCAACACCTCAGAGCCTGTGTTACACTACACCTTGTAATTTAGAAAAAAAAATCTGTACAGAGTAATAGACAGACACTATCCCAGCTGTTGATTTTTTTTGTACATTCGTCTCATATCAAAAATTTGTTTAACCGTTGTATTTTAAACCATTGACTACATTAAGCTCAGAAATATCCCATCACCACTCTCCATTGTTATGACCGTTGGTGGTCATTGTTTTGACTATTTTATGGTCAATCTCTTCCTATTGTTCCGTTGGTCACTCACTTTTCAAATGTGCGTGTGTGCGTGTGCGTGTTTGTCCGGCAAGTCTTTCTTTCGGCTAATCTTGACCTCGCCTGGCTTTCGACTTCTGGCACTATTGTAACGTGGCATGGTAGGGACTGCTAGGGACACTCCATTCGTATGTTTGGCCTGGTCAAATATTTGTCCAACACGCGATGCCACTTGTCCGGTGAGAGGGTCGAGGAAAGGAGGGTGGGGGTGTGGAGGGTAGTCGTGACGCGGCATTCTAATGTTGACCATTCTGGTGAGTCCTAGATTAAGTCCTTTCCGTGACTGCCAATTGGTATATGGTCATTATTTGACGGTAGGCAGAGATACAGCTGACCTGCTGTATGGTAACTATGTTGATGAAGTCTTTGTGTCCAGCGGATGACCTGCCCTGGTACTCTATGCTGATTAGCTCATCGTGTCATGTACTTAGGCTGCGGTGATTATAGGTTATAGTATCAAGCTGAAGATAGACCGATAGACCAATGGACCAATAGACTAATAGACCAATAGACTAATGGACCAATAGATTAATAAACCAAAATACTAATAGACCAATAGATTAATAGACCAATAATGGGCCAATAGACTGATAGATTAATAGACCGATAGACCAATAGACCGATAGACTAATGAACCAATAGACTAATATACCAATAGACTAATGGACCAATAGATTAATAGACCAATAGACTAATGGACCAATAGACTAATAGACCAATAGATCAATAGACCAATGAGACCAATATAGAGCGTAAAGAATAGAATGACGACGATCAATTTCATTTACAGCTGGGGATGTACCTATGGTCACTCAGTGGCGGACTGAATATAAAGAGAGCCAGGACAAGTCAACTGGGCCCCGTTGAACTTGTTTCCATATAAAAACAAAACCAATGTGTATTATCATAGAGTGGGGGCCCCTTGTCTATACTGACAACCAAAACGTTTAGACTTGGTAGACATTTGTAAATAGACTGACAGAGAGACATACACGTTTATAAAAAATAGATTTATCATTTCGCGCGGCTACCCTTAAGTAAAAGGCAGGGCTCGGCATGCCCCCCCTTCCTCCCCCTTAAAAAAAAAAGCCACTGCTGCGAAATAAACAAGATATATGGGTTTTATTATTTTTCTAATTAAATTATAAGGGTTTTTTTTGTCATTTATATAACTTCAGATGACAAGTATTTGTTGACATTGAGGGCTATTCTATCTCTAAGTCATTTTGAATGGGCCACTAAACATTAAAAGTTTAAGATATTTTGATTTTTTTTTTTTTTTTGAAAGTGCTCTTGATCGAATTATTTTAGATGTTTTTATATTCTGTCACAATACTGGAACAAAAATAAACTTAACATTTCATAAGCCCAAAATATCACAAAAAATTTCTAACATTTTTTTTTTCACTTTCTCGCCATCAGATTTAATCTAATTGTCCCGAGTCCAATTTATCGACAACACTTCCTTCCTGTCCATGTACAGAAATAGGTTCACTGATTTCTATGGCGTTCAAGAAAACAGAATTTTGCCAATCCAGTAAATATTGCTCGAGTGTAATTATAAAATGTTCCTTAATTTAATTTTAGTTTCGGCATCAACGGTTATATTTTTTTTCTTTAAATCCACATTCATTTACAAATTTAATTTAAATAAAAGTGGAATCTAATAAATAGAACAACAATCTAATAATATAATAGCGATTTGGGTTCTGCGTTAAATCGAAAGTAAAGAATTAATACAACAGTATTGCAGTTTAAATACAATCATGAAAAAATCGGATCTGCCCGAAACCGAAAATAACCTAGTCTACCGATCAAGCCTAAGGGGATATAACTCTATGCAAAGGTTTTGCAGGATACAGCTAGTCAGTAATGAAATATTTATCAAATCTCGTATGTGTTTCCTAAATTAGTTCTTGTATTAAGTTTATGTAATGTGGAAATTAGTAATTATAGCATTGGGGAAAATAGTAATGAATTAAAAATAAAAAAAAAAAAAAGGTTCTGGCGAGGCTCGAACTCGCGAGCTTCTGCGTGTAAAGCAGACGTGATAACCGCTACACCACAGAACCGGATAGAAAATGTTGCGCTAACTAATGTAGTCTATTACTTTACATGACAGTAAAATAACACTAGTCAATTTTTTTTTTCATTGGATTGTTTGGTTTACCTTGCATGTGTGATCAGTTTGTCATAAGTCTGGAATTGTATGGTCTTCTATTAAATAGTCCAGTGGCGTGGTGAGAGGGAGTAAGGGGGGAGTCATCGTGTCCCGGGCGCTACTCACAAAGGGGCGCCAAATGGTATATTTTACATATAATATTATATGGTTTTTGAATAGGAGGGGGGCGCTAAAAAGGTATTTAAAAAAGTATTACGCCCCGGGTGCGAGTTTACCTCGCTACGCCACTGCTAGAGTCACGGGTATATTTATAGGTTTACATCCAAACGTCTTAAGTCTTTAATAAAAAAAAAGAAAAAGGCTACGAATGTGTCTTCTTTAGGCGGACAAAGAGTTGAAAGTTCCCCCCCTCCCCCAGGGGTCGTCGTCTCTCACCCCCACTCTACTCCGTCATAGAGATGGAGAGAGGAGAACATTGGTAAAGTGGCGAGTAGTAGTGATACATTAGGCCCCCATTCGGCCAAAGCACTTCATTGATTGTTGAGCCAAAGATGAAAAACGTGTTTTACTGTTGTCTAACACGGTAATGTTAAATGCTAATATATAGGTCCAGGGGCGGATCTAGACAACTTTGATGGGTTGGGGGGGGGGGGGGGGGCAAAACTGTTTTCATTGTTGAAACTTGGTCGTAGAACAAAAAATATTTCAATAATTGAATGATGTCTTACCTAAACTTGCGGTAACGGGGCATGCCCCCCCCCTAAATCCGCCCCTGTATAGGTCACAATATGGCAGGTCCACCGTATAGGGGCACCTTGAGGCGAGGGCACATGTCAGGTACCCCCACCCTTTAGGACCCTTTAGACAACGTCATCAATGACACAATCAATAATAACAGGTGTGTGTGTGATCAAACAACCCCCCTCACCCCCTCCGGGACCCAGTTTTCAAGAGCCCAGGATTGATTGTTGAGCAGAGCTGAACATTTTGTAGTCCACAAAGACGATGGGAATAAAATATAAAATTATAAATTAGATTGTATTGGTGATTCTCCACAATCTTTGAACGGTTTTTTTCTTAAATCTCTGTAATAGATATGATAAGTATACGTATACGTATGTATCTATATATATACTTATATAGGTCTGTTTCATTATCATTCATTTGTTTTAGACTGTGTGTTTGTTTACATTTGTTTACACACACATTACACAGTGTATGCCGCTGTTGAAGCTAATCTAAATAAAACTTGTTAAGCAGGGCATTTTGTTTGCTGCTTGTTAGCTTGTGTAATGGGAGGTAACTGGCGTAATATTGTACACCGCAAATAACGTTAACAGCAAACCTGATAAATTGCTTCCCTTGTGCTGGAAAATTAGCCACTTGATTTAGAAACAGATTCAACAAAACGTAGAGATAACGCTTTAAAATTGTGTAACTTTATTATTTTCAGTCTGTAATTGAAGGGCTTGGTTCCAAATACTGCCAAGTCCAAAACTATCGTAAATAAGTGTAAGTTATTGACACAGACACAGTAATACACAGAAACATCCACATACAGACACATTTACACATCGACACATCATGTATACACACAAACGTATTTTCACCAGTTTAATATTTTTTCATAAAACAAAATGGGACGCCCTTTTTAAGATTCGCCACGAGCGCGCTTATTTACGCAAGTGTAAACACACAAACAGACTAACAAGACAAACCCACTCACAGACTAACAACACAATCACAATACACAGACTAACAACACTATCACAATACACAGACTAACAATACAAATACAATACACAGACTAACAACACAATCACAATACACAGACTAACAACACAATCACAATACACAGGCTAACAAGACAATCACAATACACAGACTAACAAGACAACCACAATACACAGACTAACAAGACAATCAAAATACACAGACTAACAAGATAATCACAATACACAGACTAACAAGACTATCACAATACACAGACTAACAACACAATCACAATACACAGACTAACAACACAATCACAATACACAGACTAACAACACAATCACAATACACAGACTAACAACACAATCACAATACACAGACTAACAATACAAGTACAATACACAGACTAACAACACAATCACAATACACAGACTAACAACACAATCACAATACACAGACTAACGATACAAGCACATATACAGACTAACAACACAATCACAATACACAGACTAACAATACAAGTACAATACACAGACTAACAACACAATCACAATACACAGACTAACAATACAAGTACAATACACAGACTAACAACACAATCACAATACACAGACTAACGATACAAGCACATATACAGACTAATAAACACAAGTACCAATGTAAACATATTTACCTACAAATACACACAACATCACCAACTGACTAACAGATAAGTACAACCAACTGATTCCAGTAGGTCATTAAAAAAAAATAAGAAATTAATTGACTGGTTCTCCATATTGTTGTTTACTCTTCTGGTCTGTTCAATATCCGTGTTCTGCTTGTCCGCTCTAGCGATCAGGTACACAATGTGACCGTGTCAATGAAGGGGTCCTTGGCAATTAGGTCTCCAGACGTCATCATTAGTGGAGCGGAAAAACTCGACAGCTGGAAGGTTTTTAATTTGCACTTATATAGGATATTTTTTTTAAAAAATAAGAGGCTATTTCTAAATTCGTGTACACAAATAACGTAGCTCTTTGGTTTCCTCTTTATTTATCTATTTGTTTATTTATTTATTACAATAGAAAAGGGAGGGGTGGCCAAGTGGTCTAGACTCTAGAGCACTCGACTGTCTACTTTAGAGTCTTGGATTCCCACCAAGGATCGAACCCTGATTTTTTTTTTCCAGGTCTTGGTGAAATTTGGTTTAAAAAGCTTCTCAAGTCCACCCAGCTATAAATGGCTACCTGACTTAAGTTTTGGGAAGTAAAGGCGGCTGGACATTGTGCTAACCACACAATCCCTTGCCGAGGTTACTGAGACAGATGAATTCTACACTTCATCTTAACCGATGGCCCGTAAGGTTAAGCGAACTTATTGTTATAGAATAATAATTCTATTATGTAGCTAATATTTTTTTACACAGGTATTACGTACATTTTTGTATGTTATATTACAAGGGTGGCTATCTTGATGTCTGGTAGATCAGCATTTCTATTGTTTATAAAGTTAAAGTTACTTAAAAGGGCCGGACCATAGTCATCTGGTCAAGATTTGGTAAACAAAGATTATTCAGTAAACAAGAAATGAGTACTGGCCTAATGGTAGCCACACTAATCTTGTCGCAGTGCCGCAATTTGTCAAAACCTGTTATGATAGAACAGTGCAATATCACAATGATAAACATATCATGACAGAAGCAAGTGCTGGAACAACCAGCGGACTAATGCACCAAGATCACGTTAGGAAATTCCCGCGCACCGATCAAAATTTCTTTATGAGCACAGGGAATATCCAATGTACTAGGTCTATTATTAGGTAAGGATTGTGACGTATGTGTATTATAGACCTAGTCTATTTTATGGTTTCAGTTTTTTCTTCTTTAGAATGTTGCATAAGTAGGTTCAGGGCCGTTCTAACCTTTATTGAAGCCCAAAGCAAATGTACATTTGGGGCCGGGGAGAAAAGTACATTAGGGCGGCCCAAGATAAAAGTACATTTGGGGGGGGGCGAGACAAAAGTAGATTGGGGGGCCGAGACAAAAGAAGACTTGAGGGCCCGAGACAAAAGGACATTTGGGGGCCCTAGACAAAAATACATTTGGGGGCCCGATAAAAATTTATATTTAGAGACCAAAATAACAACCTTAACCTAAATTTTGTCTCTCGCAAACATTGGGCCCCTAATAATCTTTGACTACATGGGGCCCCCTTATGATCACCCCTTTACCCCCAACTTTAAGTGATATTAGATATTTTTAGGTATCAGCAAAATCTACGTGCCAACAGGACCCCCCCCCCCACACACACACAGTCACACACCGTTATAAATAAGGGCACCTAGCACCCAACAAGTGAACAAGTTTGTTATCAGATGGTCGACTGTTATTTACAAACGATAGTCAAAATGAATAAATTATGATAAACAATTTATAGCCAGCAGTGAGTACAATTCCAAAAAAAATTTTCGTCCATTATTTTTTTACGCAAATTTTGTTTGTTATATTCATTTTATCATATAAAACCAGACAGAACCAGTTATCTTATAAAACCAGACAGAACCAGTTATCATATAAAACCAGACAGAACCAGTTATCATATAAAACCAGACAGAACCAGTTATCATATAAAACCAGACAGAACCAGTTATCATATAAAACCAGACAGAACCAGTTATCATATAAAACCAGACAGAACCAGTTATCATATAAAACCAGACAGAACCAGTTATCTTATAAAACCAGACAGAACCAGTTATCTTATAAGCTACAAATATTTCAGGGGTGATCCTAAAGCATTCTGGGATCGATTGTCCACAATCATGCCCTCCCCCCCCCCCCCACGACGTTGAATATGGACCCTACTCGATCAATCTATGTTCAGTTATGTCATAGGTACTCACAGCATCTCGCATGTATAAATGTACATCGTTGGACTGCAAAATTAATTCAATGTGTTCACAGTTAGCCCCCCCCCCCCCCCCATAAAGACTGGCTTACATTTCTTACATTTAAATGTTATGCATCAAATAATCATCATACGTCCAGTTTGTCGGGCTGGGTGCAATGCAGGACTGATAGACACAAAATTCTGGCCAGTCGCTTGTTTACATTTTGTACCACACAAACCGTCGCTTAGTGTGTGTCTGTTTTAGTTGAATGAACTCTTTTATTTTTTATTATTTTCCTGGATGGATTCCCTTTATTAAATCTACCTCAATACAATAAATAAACCATTTTGTTTTGTATTAAATTATGTTATCTCAACTTGTATACTGTTGTTTAAAGCAACTTAGAAACCATCAGGTCTTACTTACACGCTGGCGACCAGATTTTAAATCTACAGGTTTAAAAAAAATGTGAAGAACTAATAAACCAAATTAAAAGAAAGTACCGTGCGTGAGTACTGGGGTGCCCACACATATTATAATTAAAAATACAACAATAACAACAGCAGTGCTGAGCTGCGCACCTTTTGATGACGTCATTTTTTAAAAAAGTATCTGTTCGATATTTAGTTAACTCACCAAAAATCTGCAAGTGGCTGCAAGAGCTGTATTTCACTAACCTTTTATTATCATATGTAGCTCAACAAATTAGAGTTGGTATATGAAGGGAATTAACTGTTGTATAAACAGTTTGCCTTAAATGCTAAAGCCTGTGTTACCTCCCATCACACACTGATTTTTAGCGCAAGCATACTACGGAACTTCCAGGGTTGTTAACAATACTCTTAAATTGTATCTCAATTCCAATACCAGTACTTCATGAAAAGAGTATCGCCAATGCCAATACAAATACTCAAATAAAAATGTATTGCCGAAATCGATACCAATACAATATCAATACTTTTGAGAAGAAAAATAAAATATTATTTAAAATATAAAGAGTGCAAGTTCTTCAAATTTTTATATAACTGACAGATCGATCAAAAAAGAAATAAAGTTTTCTTTTCTGTCGTTCATTGAAACGTTGAACATATAGTTGATAGAAAGAAAGTAAATGAATGAAAGAATATAAGAATAGCATTTATAGATATCCGCGCGCAAAGCGAAAAAAATCAAAAGATATTTAAAATTTAATTATTCCTTCAACTCCGCCGACCGTGGTTGTATTTGTGTGGAGGTGGGTGATGTTAATATTTGTATGATTGATGGCTATGATTACTAGTAGTGGTTGAATGTGTGTAGATTACTTTTAAAACAATGTATTCAACTCGCTATTGTTTCTCTGCAATTTTTTTTCTGAATTGTATGAACAGTACAATTGTGATATTTTGATTTTTTTTTTTAAAACTGATAAACATACAAATAGTGGGGTTATTGGGGCTATTGGGGTTAATGGGGTTATTGGGGTTATTCTATTGGCTTTATGAATTAAATATTTTTTCTTCATTTTGAATATTTTAAGATACAAAGTAATTTTATTTGTTAGAGTTTGTTGTTACAATACATTCTTAAAATACCAATGGGAAAGTATTGGTATCGAGTATCGACATTTTTTCGTTTCAAATGTATCGGCGATACGAAAATCAATACTTCATACAAAAAGATCGGCAATACAGCAACCAATACTAAAAAAAGTATCGCCGATATTGTATTGGGCGATATCGATACTTCGATACTAACAACCTTGGGAACGTCAAATCAACTAGTATAAAACTATAATTATGATAAATACGAACAGGGGCGGATCTAGACAATTTTGACCGGGGGGGGGGGGCAAAACCGTTTTCATTTTTGAAAATTGGTCTTAGACAAAAAATATTTCGATAATTTAATGATGTCTTACCTAAACTTGCGGTAACGGGGGGAGGGCATGCCGCCCCCCCCCCTAAATCCGCCCCTGTATACGAATACTATATATCCAAACCCTAATACTATATACCTAGACACATTATACTATATACCAACACACTAATAATATATACCTAGACACAAGCAAATAATGCATACCCAAACACAACTACAGTATATCAAAATACAAGCATATAATATATACACAAACATAAATACTTTACACCCAAAAAAACAAACTCATCAGATAGTATAAATGTATTTAAATTCATACATATATATACATTTACACTCAAGTACACGTTTATATGTGAAGACCATTGTCAAAGTACATTGAAAAAGGAGACAGAAAACATGCATTGATGAGTATGTGTATGAGAATGTATGCACAGTATATGTGCGCTATAACATAAAATGAGACAGATATTACTTTAAAAATATAACTACAAACATTTCTATATACAATTATATCAGTTATTATGCACCGTACTTGTATATACATTCAAAAATATTAACAGTCTACATGAGTTGTGATTTATTTTGATTCCTTTACTGAATCCCAATGTATTGCAGGACACGTTGTGAAGAAGTAAGACTTGTACAGTGAACATGTTTATTGAAATTAATAAAATGTTTATTATGCAATTTACTTATTTAACTATCAAATGCCAATGTCTTTGGCTTTAAAGTTATTCACAAGATAAATATTTGTTTAGTTTAGCTATAACGATATACGTCGCTTTTATCTCAATGGCACTGACTTCATCTCTGGGAAGAAAATATCTGACATGCTGCATCTCTTCATTCTGTCTTGACTTCAGTAAGTATCTGACACTAGTCACCTCGCGGCGTAAAATACGCCGCCTTATCAATCAATATAATTACTGTAATTTTATTGTTAAATAAGCAATCCAACAAAATAACAGGCTGACATATTCGGAGAAAATACATGGAATGCAAAGTTGAATTTTGACCTAACCCGAGCGAAAGAACGCGAGGTCGTCTGTGACGTATTCGGGAATTCCACAATCTATAAATAGTCCTGTGTCTTCTCGAAGTTGTGTTTTATATATATATATAGATTCTGCATCTGTTTACTCTCTATAGACTTCAGCATATATTAGTACCACCCGT
>JAGDYQ010000048.1:885858-896109 GCA_021962125.1 Bulinus truncatus | reverse complement strand
TATAACAATCAACAGTTAAGTTCTGTGTTTTCAGTCACCTTAGAGAATCAACTGCTCTCTGGCATAAGTGAACCTAGACCAATGAAGAGAGGAGCCTCATCGGCTTATCTGGGAGAGGCAGAAAACTCATCTTCGAGCCGCATTTGGCCACCCTTGACCTGGACAATTAACTGCTCCTGTAAATATAGCCGCACTGGGCCAACCTTGACCTGAACAATCAACTGCTCCCTGTAGATAGAGCCGCATTTGCCCCCCCCCAGACCTAGACAATCAACTGCTCCCTGTAAATAGAGCCGCATTGGGCCAACCTTGACCTGGACAATCAACTGCTCCCTGTAGATAGAGCCGCATTTGCCCCCCCCCCCAGACCTAGACAATCAACTGCTCCCTGTAGATAGACTCCCAACAAGAAGTACATCCCCAGTTGTTATAAAAAAAACAGCCAGCCAGGTTGTCAGTTTCATCTCATGATTCTGGAGCTTGTCTCACAAGTCTGTCTGTCTGCCTGTCTGTCTGTCCACGTCTCTTTAACATATTTTTTTTTAAAAAAAAAATCTCGACGCTAAATGGATTGGGGGGGGGGTAGTTTGAAGTGGTTTGTGGGGTGGGGACGGGGGGGGGGAGGTGTGTTTTGTGAGTTGGGAATAGAATATCGATATAAGCTTCAGTTTCACCAACCAACCGGGGGGGAGGGGAGTATTAAAAAGTTCATCCACAACGATAAATCAAGTAAACTAAGGGGAGATAAGTTTATTATTATTATTATTTTTTTTACCGTTCTTAGTCTTCACTCCCGTTTAACCCATTCATTACCGTTCCTCAGACTGCATGTCTGTTTAACCCACTCAAGACCAATCTTCTATGTAGGAATAGACCGTTGTATACTGAAAAAAAAGGGGGGGGGGGAAGAGAGAGAGAGAGAGAGAGAGAGAGAGAAGGCGAAGAAATGAGAGGAGTACATAAGAGAAAGACAGTTAGTTTGTGTGTAAGAGAGAGAGAGAGAGAGTGTGGGGGGCGGGAGATAGAGAGAGAGAGAGAGAGGAGGGGAGAGAGGACATTGAATGCAGGCCGGTGCTAGACACATAGACTCCCAGAGTGCCACGCGTCCACAAATCAATAATGCAGATCAACACAAGAGGGGATTACTCGGAAAGGATAACTAATTTATTCCTCTGACCCCTTTGCCCCCTGACCCTGACCCCACCCCCACCCCACCCCATCAACACAGACATAAATACACACACATACACATGCGCACAAACACAAATCGTTATTTTGGGGTATTGGGGAGGGGAGGGGAGGGGAGGAGGGAGGGCGGGGGTTTGCGCTACTTCATCGTTTGAAACACAGGACATGAAATATTAAAGAAGCGAGATGAGATAAATGTAATAAGTTAAAAAAAATTGTTGAGTAATTTTTAGTAAAAGGCTGTCTATATTTATCTGGTGTGTTGGCAGTTAGAGTTAATGTTACTGTTTGCAACCTACAACAACAACAACATCAAAAAAGCTTTTTGCTAAGAGAGAATTTAATTAAATTGTGTATTTGTTTCATTTTGTTTACATTGAGGTATCGATACCTAAGCATTTCATTGGAGTTTCTGTATCGATTTAAGAAAAAAAATTGCCCAATGTGGTAATCGATTATCATGCAAGGCTCTTTCGTCTAAATGAAGTATATTGAGAGCTCAGGATGTGGAGGCAATAATAGTATCGATACGATGCTAGTGATTGTGTGTGTGTGTGTGTGTGTGTGTGAGAGAGAGAGAGAGAGAGAGAGAGAGAGTTGGAACAAGAAATTGGACTCTGGCTGTGTGTGTGTGTGTGAGAGAGAGAGAGAGAGATAGAGAGTTGGAACAAGAAATTGGAGTCTGGCTGTGTGTGTGTGAGAGAGAGAGAGAGAGAGATAGAGAGTTGGAACAAGAAATTGGAGTCTGGCTGTGTGTGTGTGTGTGTGTGTGAGAGAGAGAGAGAGAGAGAGAGTTGGAACAAGAAATTGGAGTCTGGCTGTGTGTGTGTGTGTGAGAGAGAGAGAGAGAGAGAGAGTTGGAACAAGAAATTGGAGTCTGGCTGTGTGTGTGTGTGTGAGAGAGAGAGAGAGAGAGAGAGAGATAGAGAGTTGGAACAAGAAATTGGAGTCTGGCTGTGTGTGTGTGTGAGAGAGAGAGAGAGAGAGAGAGAGATAGAGAGTTGGAACAAGAAATTGGAGTCTGGCTGTGTGTGTGTGTGAGAGAGAGAGAGAGAGAGATAGAGAGTTGGAACAAGAAATTGGAGTCTGGCTGTGTGTGTGTGAGAGAGAGAGAGAGAGAGATAGAGAGTTGGAACAAGAAATTGGAGTCTGGCTGTGTGTGTGTGTGAGAGAGAGAGAGAGATAGAGAGTTGGAACAAGAAATTGGAGTCTGGCTGTGTGTGTGTGAGAGAGAGAGAGAGAGATAGAGAGTTGGAACAAGAAATTGGAGTCTGGCTGTGTGTGTGTGTGAGAGAGAGAGAGAGATAGAGAGTTGGAACATGAAATTGGAGTCTGGCTGTGTGTGTGTGTGAGAGAGAGAGAGAGAGAGAGAGTTGGAACAACAAATTGGAGTCTGGCTGTGTGTGTGTGAGAGAGAGAGAGAGATAGAGAGTTGGAACATGAAATTGGAGTCTGGCTGTGTGTGTGTGTGAGAGAGAGAGATAGAGAGTTGGAACAAGAAATTAGAGTCTGGCTGTGTGTGTGTGTGAGAGAGAGAGAGATAGAGAGTTGGAACAAGAAATTGGAGTCTGGCTGTGTGTGTGTGTGAGAGAGAGAGAGAGAGATAGAGAGTTGGAACATGAAATTGGAGTCTGGCTGTGTGTGTGTGTGTGAGAGAGAGATAGAGAGTTGGAACAAGAAATTTGAGTCTGGCTGTGTGTGTGTGTGTGTGTGTGTGGAGGGGGGCGATAGGGGATGGTTATATTTGTGACGTCATCTCAGGCCGGTTTTTTTTTTTAAAGAGAGTAAATTAAATTTTGGAAACGATTGTGGTAAAGTGTCGTCGACTAAAAACACGACAAAAGGTCAAGGATACAAGAACGTGAACTCGTGGAGGCAAATTCTAAATGTTATCTCCCCATTCACATGGCCCTTCTCTTCTTCCAGTATTATATTACATGCAAGGCCGTAGCCGGGGGTGGGCGGGCTTGGGGGGCTGTAGCCCAGGAATGAGGGAGGCCGAACGGGGTGAGGGCTGTCATCTTTTTATAATTAGTGGGGGGGGGGGGAACGGGGAGCTGAATTTCACTATACATGTATAACATTAAATGGTTTAAACTAATCATTTAAATTGTGACTTCAATGGAGCAGTAGATAGTAAGTCAGACTCAATCAGTAGATAGTAAGTCAGACTCAATCAGTAGATAGTAAGTCAGACTCAATCAGTAGATAGTAAGTCAGACTCAACCAGTAGATAGTAAGTCAGACTCAATCAGTAGATAGTAAGTCAGACTCAATCAGTAAATAGTAAGTCAGACTCAATCAGTAGATAGTAAGTCAGACTCAACCAGTAGATAGTAAGTCAGACTCAATCAGTAGATAGTAAGTCAGACTCAATCAGTAGATAGTAAGTCAGACTCAACCAGTAGATAGTAAATTTGACTTAATCAGCAGATAGTACACTTGACTCAATCAGTAGATAGTAAGTCAGACTCAACAAGTAGATAGTAAGTCAGACTCAATCAGTAGATATTAAATTTGACTTAATCAGCAGATAGTACATTTGACTCAATCAGTAGATAGTAAGTCAGACTCAATCAGTAGATAGTAAATTTGACTCAATCAGTAGATAACATAACATCTATAGTAGGGAACATAACACATATATCTAGTAGGGAACATAACACCTATATCTAGTAAGGAAACATAACATCTATATCTAGTAAGGGAACATAACATCTATATCATAATCTGTGATCGATTTGAGTGTGTGTGTGTGTGTGTGTGTCTATGTGTGTGCGTGTGTTGATGGGCTGGGTTCTGAGATGTATGAATTTGATGTGAATTTAGGTACACTCTATGTGTGTGTGTGTGTGTGTGTGTGTGTGTAACCATATGTATTTAATGTAAGAGCCCATTATGTTTACATATTGGCATTTATTTTGTTTCCTTCTGATTGATTGTCAGCTTTCACAATTCATACGCTTTTATTTTCAGACCCTTTTTTTTATCAGGGCAGCCATTTTTCGTATACACAACTCCCCCCCCCCACCCTCGTAGCCCCTTCCTCCCCGAGCACAGATTCTACACCGGAAGATGCTAAATTACAATTTATTTACTCGTAATTGACAAAAAAAAACAGGAACAAAAACAAAAACACTGCGCCGTCGACCTTGTCACACACTATCACAATATCTGTTTGACGAAAATGAGTTCGCCCGGAAACGGGACCAAAAAAAAAAATTAAAATAATGACAACAAAAACATGCGCTACAAACAAACAAACAAACAAACAAAAAAAAAAGTCCAGTTTGAGAGCAATTTATGAGCACACGCTCTAACCAATTTGATCAACGCGCGCGCGCGCGTGAACTAACGCTGGCCGTCAGATCCAAGCTTCAACCCCGGTAGCTGACCAATTGGGGGGGGGTGGGGGGTGAAAGGGGGGGGGTTAAAAAATAAAATAGAGTCAAGCACAGGTTACTGTCTTCCGTTCCTTCAACCTCCCCCACCCCCCGTCCCCACCATCCCAATTCTATATATATATATACATGTATATATATATTTTTTTTTCACTCGATGTCCCGGATTCATGAAAAAGGATTGTGGGAAGGGGGGAAGGGGTATTCATGCAGTATTGATCTGAGCCGGGAACAGAAGTCTAGCGATTTATCTGCCCCTTGCTATTTATTGTTACAGTCTATTTTTAGCTGTATGTTTCGATGTATTGCCAAGTAAGTGGATAAAAGACGATGAAACAAAGGAGTTTATATTAAATTAAATAACTTTCATACAATAAAAAAAGGAATTAGATTTTGAAAGCATCGTTGACCGAACGGACTTTTTTTTTTTACAAAAAATCTTAATTGTGGAGGAAGCGTCGACATAAACCTCTTACAGGCTCCAAAAAAATACACACTTTCGTATAGACGACTACACATAAACATTGGGCCGCCGAGAGAAACCATGGACTAAGAAAGCGTGTGTTTCCATATAGAAATACATGAATGGATTTAACATAATATTCGAAGGCGTTTTAGCTTAATGCCTCCCCCCCCCATTTTCTCTTTTGAGTGTTATGGGCCCCTGTATACAGGTTACAACCCTTACCAATCAGGCCTCCTGCGTATGCATGCACTGTCTACTGCAGTGAGGCTGTGAGCCAGAATTGGGGGATCCAAAGCATTCAGGGCCAAAACAGCATTTTATTCTAGCTGCTGTCTCTTAGACAGTAGGTGGAGCTAAGTTCTAGATGTAAGGCCCAATAGCTAAGACTGCCAATGGGTATAGGACCAGTGGCGTACCGAGGGTTGGGCAAGGGGGAGGGCATCATGCCCGGGCGCTACTCACAAAGGGGCGCCAAATGGTATATTTTACATATAATATTATATGGTTTTCGAATGGGGGGGGGCGCTTAAAAGGTATTGTGCCCCAGGCGCGAATAAAGCGCGCTACGACACTGTATAGGAAGAGCGCTAAAGACCAGTCCCAGTAATGGCTTAGTGCTCATATTTATGATATTCGAGATGGCCTCGTTCTCACAGGGAAGATTATTGGTAGATGGTCTAGGAGCGTTACACTAGGGTGTGGGCAGAACCATTCATGGATGGGGGGGTGAGGGGGAGGGAGCCCTAGGCAGAACCGTTCTTATGGGGGGGGGGCGATACAAACACTGGTATTATTTATATTTCTGACCGCTATAGTTTATACACAAGACTGGTATCGTTGATATTGTTGACATACATGACTGGTATCGTTGATATTGTTTCTATTCAAGACTGGTATCGTTGATATTGTTGACATACATGATTGGTATCGTTGATATTGTTGACATACATGACTGGTATCGTTGATATTGTTTCTATTCAAGACTGGTATCGTTGATATTGTTGACATACATGATTGGTATCGTTGATATTGTTGACATACATGACTGGTATCGTTGATATTGTTTCTATTCAAGACTGGTATCGTTGATATTGTTTACATACATGATTGGTATCGTTGATATTGTTTCCATACAAGCTGGTATCGTTGATATTGTTGACATACATGACTGGTATCATTGATATTGTTTCCATTCAAGACTGGTATCATTGATATTGTTTACATACATGATTGGTATCGTTGATATTGTTTCCATACCAGACTGGTATCGTTGATATTGTTTCCATACATGACTGGTATCGTTGATATTGTTTACATAATCACCGACAGTGACAACGCAATGGAGGTGCAGATCGATGCAGCCTGAATGTAATCATGTTGAGGGGGGGGGGAGGAGGGCATGCCCTCAGTATCGTGCTATAAAACTGACTCAGAAATGGGCGTGGTCACGTGGTGGTGTGTGATCAGAGGGAGTGGGCCCTTGTTGGGGCAGACTGTTAGTTTTAGTCATACAAGATTAACTAGCGTCGGCATTGTCACTGGGGCATTGTTTACATTACATCCATGGTGTTGTTAACGTTACTTTTTATGATGTTGTTTACATTACATCCATGGTGTTGTTAACGTTACTTTCTATGATGTTGTTTACATTACATCCATGGTGTTGTTAACGTCACTTTCTATGATGTTGTTTACATTACATCCTTCGTATTATTTGCATCTTTGGTATTTTTCACATAATCTATCTATCTATCTATCTATCTATCTATCTATCTATCTATCTATCTATCTATCTATCTATCTATCTATCTATCTATCTATCTATCTATCTATCTATCTATCTATCTATCTATCTATCTATCTATCTATCTATCTATCTATCTATCTATCTATCTATCTATCTATCTATCTATCTATCTATCTATCTATCTATCTATCTATCTATCTATCTATCTATCTATCTATCTATCTATCTATCTATCTATCTATCTATCTATGTTGTTATTTCAAAAGAGAGATAGAAAAAAAAAGTGTTCTTCTTTTCCCAACCCCCTCCCCCCCCCCATTCCCAGCCTCGGGTCCAATCAATGTGTCCAGCTGCTCAATGCTCGCGTGACCAAACGCCATGGACGTGCTGCGGTTATCTCATCACTCGCCAGTTGAAACCACTGTGGCAGTCACCTGGGCGGGGGGGGGGGGTGAAGGTGACGACAGAAGCGTCAAGAAACCAAAGATGGAGCTGTTAGTGGCGTCGCCTTACCACGCCTTACCACCCCCCCTACCACCACAACACTATAACTAACCGCATCTCACCTCCCAGCTTCTCGAACCAACGAGCCATCTTCTACTCAACCATTTCCACCCCCCCCCCCCCACACACACACACAAACAGATACCAGCAGTCAATGCTCGAGTTAATGACACCACACGGTAAATAGTTGGGAGAGATGGGGAAAGAAGGAGGTGAGTGAGAACTGAGAAGAGGTTTGTTTCCTCTATTCCCCCCTCCCTCCCACAAATGATACAATAATGGGGGTGAAATAAAACAAAATGAATTACATCTCGTACTCGCTTCATACTGATGAGGATTTTTGATTTGGAGGAAATGGGGGGGGGGGAGGGATTTTGGAGGGTCCTGAGTTTGAGTGAGAATGTAGTAATGCCGCAGTGAAATCACGTGACACTTAATGCGTGAGTTACTCTGTCCACTTTACAACCAAGGACATGATCTGACACAGATTTCAGATAACACCCTGAAACCCTTCACTGTGTCATGTGAACTATGGGAGACCCCGGGGGAGGGGGAGGGGGGGGGAGAGCGGATCGCTGGGTGTGGGTAGGGCGGCAGAGGGTGTGTGTCCATTTTTGTAATTTTAAATGTTTCCTGTAACATGAGTTAGTGGCGTTACTAGAGTTAGTTACGTTACTAGAGTTAGTGGCGTTATATCATCCCGGACATAAGACACCTGACTGTGTTCATCAGTCAACCTTCATTCAGTACTTACCGTGTATATTATACAGTAAGATGAAAAAAAAATAATTCAGTACCATGATCCGTACTGGTGTACAAAACTTGAAGTAAACTAAGTTCAGACCAAGGTTGGGCTATCGTTTTGTCCCGCGGGACACAATGGGTTCTTACATTTGAATCGGACCAAGAGCCGATGGATGTAGTGTTTATAAGAAAATAGTATAATATATATATGAAAGCGATTTGGGCTCTGCGTTAAATCGAAAGTAAAGAATCAATACAACAGTATTCCAGTTTAAAAATACAATCATGAAAAAATCGGATCTGCCCGAAACCAAAATATAACATAGCCCAGTGGTCGGCAAAGTGCGGCTCCGAAGCCGCATGTGGCTCTTTGGCTAATTAAGTGCGGCTCTGGCATTTAGTTTTATTTAGTATACAACTTTTTTTTATTGTACTACTTATTTAGTGTAATAACATTTAGTGTAATAAAAGTTTACTAAACAAGCAGATTTGGCTCCCACTATTTTTTTTTTAATTGTTGTAATGTTCATATTTGGCTCTTGGGCTGATAAGTTTGCCGACCACTGACCTATCCTACCGATCAGGCCTAAGGGGATATAACTCTCTATGCAAAAATTTTGCAGGGTGCAGCTAGTTAAGTAATATTAAATGTAAAAGGCATTGATGTCAACTGCAGTAGGGATGGGCGCGGGGCGGGGGGGGGCGAACCCATTTTTCGTGAGCCCTGGTAGCTGCAGACATATTGAGGACCGCTGTATGTTGAGTTGCAAACAAAAAAAAATATTTTCAAAATATTGGGGGGGGGGGGGAGGAATATCCATTTATTGCATCAACGAGTGACATGGGCGGAAAATAATCTGATACACGATTGGGGGGGGGTGTGTGTGTGTGGAGGCCGGGAGGGGGAGGGGGGGGTTTAACAAATGGTTCATGTCAATGACCAGTAATGTTCCTGTCATGTGACATATTGCTATCAATCGAAGCATTGGCGGATCTAGTTACCTCCCATCCGTCGCCCCCCCCCCCACCGGCGATTTGTAGTAAATCATCGGCCATGGAAGTGGGGGAACGACATACCTTTGTAGAGAAACCTTTTTTTTTTTTTTACATCCTATTCAAAGATGACACCAGGCGTGTGCAGTCCGTTCTCAATGATGACACCAGGCGTGTGCAGTCCGTTCTCAATGATGACACCAGGCGTGTGCAGTCCGTTCTCAATGATGACACCAGGCGTGTGCAGTCCGTTCTCAATGATGACACCAGGCGTGTGCAGTCCGTTCTCACTGATGACACCAGGCGTGTGCAGTCCGTTCTCAAAGATGACATCATACATCTTTACATTTCGCTTAAGGTTGACATTCAACTGGAACATTCTTTTCAAATGTTTCATCTATTTTGTGCATAATGTTCAAAGGTGAGACCAGAGTTATACATATAGGTTCAAAGGTGAGACCAGAGTTATACATATAGGTTCAAAGGTGAGACCAGAGTTATACATATAGGTTCAAAGGTGAGACCAGAGTTATATATACCGGTTCAAAGGTGAGACCAGAGTTATACATACAGGTTCAAAGGTGAGACCAGAGTTATACATACCGGTTCAAAGGTGAGAGACCAGAGTTATACATACAGGTTCAAAGGTGAGACCAGAGTTATACATACAGGTTCAAAGGTGAGACCAGAGCTATAAGTGCAGGTTCAGAGATGAACTCATTACTAAAGAGGTTTCAAAGTTTCAACTGTGGTACAACACAGTACAAGTAGCTGGACTGGTCATCAAGCTCCTCGTGTACGTCACATTCTGGAGTGACCATAGTGGACACTGCGTCATGTACGATCCGTTAGTACCATTGTTGTTCATATGTTTGTATGTTCACAAATTCACATATTTATGTATGCGTGTATGTATGTAATAGTATGTATATATGTATGAATGTATGTATGTATTATGAATGTATGTAAGGATGTCTGTATGAATGTATGTTTGTATGTATGTATGTATGTATGTATGTATGTGTGTATGTATGTGTGTATGTATGTATGTATGTATGTATGTGTGTATGTATGTGTGTATGTATGTATGTATGTATGTATGTGTGTATGTATGTATGTATGTGAGTATGTATGTATGAATGTATGTATGTATGTATGTATGTATGTATGTATGTATGTATGTGTGTATGTATGAATGTATGTATGTA